>JWZX01001876.1:0-17590 GCA_001275005.1 Chrysochromulina tobinii | reverse complement strand
GTCTCCGGTCGGCGCTTTCGAATATCGATGCGCGTCAGTTCTGGGAGTGTGATGTGTTCCCGCCCACCCACCGCGATTCAGAGCCTGGGATGTCGCGCTCACCAGGCTGCCTTTGTGTAGTTTGATGAACCTGCAATCACCAACCTACGCGACCAAGTTTACGACATCATGAAAAACGAATCTCGTGACGTCCAAAACTTGCGAAATCCCAAAATGGCAGGTCGACGAGGCTCGTTTTGCGCTCGTCTGCCTCGCGCAGCGCCAGCCGCCCTCCGGACGGCGCACGTTGAACGAGCATGGAATTCCTGCCAATAAACACGTCACCCTTCGCTGGCAAGCCTGACGAGGAGCGAGCTTACCGCGTAGCTCGTGCGCCGCATGCACTCAACAAATCATCTGTTAACGTGACACCCGTCGGTGTCTGATTGAGCGGCGTGCATAAACCCAACTTCGCATCTACCCAACTTCGCATGCCGCAGGTGCCCAGCGGGAAAACGATGCTCGATTGGAGAAATATCAAGTCGGCTTTTCCAAAGTCAAGGTCGAGCGGCTGGTCACCGGCCCACCCGAGCAGCCCCATCGTTGGGAGCAGGAGGAGCGCGATCTGGGTCGACGAGCCCTGCGCAACCGCGATCGCGATCGTGTTGCTATGCTCAGTGAGCGCAGGTTCTTACCCTTCGGCGACTCTGAGAAGCTCCATTCATCGCCGCACAAGATCCAGTTCCACTACGACGACGCCTCCCCGGAGCAACGTAAAGTCGTCGAGACTCATTTTGTTGGTGGAGGGGTGAATTGGCGTGATCAACCATTGAGCCACAAGGTGCCTACTTCTGTACTCATCGCTCAGGACAAGGAGAACCCTGTGCACCACAAGCTGCGTCATGAGCCGCGGCCGGGTTGGAGCCCGCGCCCGGTACACGCAGCCAGGACGAAGGCGCGTGGAGAGTGGAATCCCACACCTTACCCCGGATGGCACGTTCGCGGGCAGGTGCAACAGGGCTTTGAAGTCAGGGGGCAGCATCGTCACGGACCTCTAGTTGCCTGTACCAGCCCACATAGACTGCATCCTCGTTCTGTGTAAACGCCTAAAACGGTCGCCTGACGAGTTCAAAGCTGGCCCGGCATCGCGCGGTGGAACGACTGTTCGGGTCGTGGGTGTGGGACCGGCGGTTCTGCAGAGTAAAATACTTCTACGCAGCTTCTACGTAATCAGCTAGGAGTTCCTATGACCTATGAGCTGTGTGCTATGATGCGATACAGCCGATTTTAGATCAGAGACATGTGATGACACGTCGTGAGCCACGTCTCTGAAGAGAAAGAGCGCTAGGTAGGCTAGCTCTTCAGCTCCATCCCCTAAGATATCCTGCTTGCAGCTCCATCCCCACTTTGGAAGGCACCGCTCCACCCACGTAGGCAAGCTGAGGAGCAGGCAGCCAACGGCGAATGCAGGGACGACGCGTGCAAGAGTGTGCAGCACCTGCACCCACCCGATGGTGCCGCGGAGCACGCGCACAAAGGGCAGTTCCACGCACTCCGTGTACACGCTGGCGAGCGTCCACACGCAGAAGATGAAGGCGAGCATCCACCAAGGCTGAAGACCGTGCTTATGGCCGCTCGCGCACTTCTGGAGCTCGACGAAGATGTGCGCGAGCCAAAACTGGAGGAGATACGCCGCGAACGAGTACTGGCCAACCCGAATGAGCATCGGGTGCCGTGCCAGCCATGTGTGCGGCGAGGCCATGGCGGCGATCATGAGAGCCCATAGAGCCGACGGGCCGGAGACCATGAGAGCCTCCGCATCATGCCGAAGGTGGCCCGGGAGCTTGGGGAGCTGCAGCGGCGCGCACAGCACGAGGGCGACGAGCGTCAGCGCCGCGCCCCAGCCGACCAACGGCCATCCCGTCCACTCGGTGGCGCCGGGTAGCTTCATCAGAGCGGCAGTGAGGACACCCAAGCTGAAGTCGGCGAGCCGGCAGGGCGGGAACTCTTCCAGGTACTGCATGGTGAGAGCGGGGATGCGTTGCCCATCGGGCCGGTGCGCGTTCATCCTCAGCATCATGAGCGGAGGCAGCACGGCCAATACGTACGCGACGATCGCCAGGCCAAGCAGCTGCTGCCATCGGCCCTCACCTGGCGGTCCGACGGCACGGTGCAGCGTCACAGCGAGGACGGGGTAGCACACCCAGCAGAAGACGAGTGTGCCGATGGTCCAGCCTGCGGGGTTGGGACCCGGTCCATATTGCGCATACGCCGACGGCCACGTGAACGACTGGATCACGATCTCACACGCCGGGTCCCACGCCTCCAGCATGAGGGCTCCGAGGCCGGTGCACATCGGGCTGAGAGGCCAGTCGTCCATCACGCGCTGCACAAGGCCGAGGCCGAAGAAGAAGTAGTACGAGAACGCGATCCGCCCGAGGCGAGTTCGGAAGAAGCTCTGCAGCTCGGGTGCGTGCAACGCAAAGTTGTGCTTGCCGTACGCCCAGTGTGTGACAAAGCCCGAGAGCACGATGTAGTAGCACACAGGGACATTGCCGCGCGCAAGGAAGCCTGTGAAGAGGCCGCGGTGGCTTCTCCAGTCGAGAAAATGCCCGCACAAGATCCACGTGGTGGCGAGCGCTCGCATGCCATCGAGCTGCTCCAGGCGTACCTGCGCATGTCCAGTTGGCGCCGCCGCCACGGCTGGCACGCATGGCATGCATGGCATGCCGGGAAGCCAATAGCTCCAGGGCCGCGACGTCACAATCATAGAGGCGCGATTGGCGATGTTGACTTGCGGAATTTTTCCGTCACCCACGAGCGACTAAAACAGGCCGCGGCGAGGCGCTCCTCTCAAGAAGGACGATGTCGGGCAAGAGAGGCATCGAGGCAGACGGCAACGCGTGCTTCGATGGTGCCTCGCCCTTTGTGAGCAATCCGAGCCCTAGCAGCATCGCAGCAGCGCCGATCAGCCCGAATTGGCCGGCAGCGCCTAGGCAAAGCAATGGTGCGTGCCGTTAGCCTGCCTGCTCGTCTCTGCTGCCTCAAGCCGCAGCCTGCTCCTGACGCCATCGCTCTGACGTGTGCTCCACTCGATGTCACGTCGCGGTCTCGCAGCGGTGGCGGCTTCTTCGGCAAGCGCTTCGGCCTTGCCGACTTCCGACAGTATGACAATTCGCATGTGGCTCCCCAACAATCTCGCAGGCACGATCATCGGCAAGGGCGGTGCGAGCATCAAGGCGATTCGCGACGAGTCGGCGTGCCGCGTCACCATCGCCGAGCCGGTGCAGGCGGGCGCTGAGCGGCTCGTGACGATCGTCGGTCCGCCGGTGAGCATTAGCCGAGCCGTCGAGCTCATGCTCGACCGCATCGAGAGCGACGCCGCACGCAGCGATGGCGGCGGCGGTGGTGGCTGCGGCAGCAGTAGCAGCGGCGGCGGCGCTGCAGCAAGTGCCGTCGCAGATACGCCAGGCACGCAGTCCAACGGGGCGAGCAGCGGCGGCGGCGGCGGCGGCGGTGTCACCCACAGCCTCAAGCTATGCCTGGGCAACCACCAGGTCGGCGCCGTCATTGGCAAGGCGGGCGCTCAGATCAAGGCGCTGCGCGAGGACACTGGCGCCACCATCCGTGTCGAGACCGCCCTCGCCGTCACGGGAGAGCGCCACGTCACCGTCATCGGCTCGAGGACGGAGGTGCAGCTCGCGTTCCACCTGCTCGTCCTGAAGCTCGTCAGTGTGCCAGACGAGCCCTTGGGCGCCAACCAGCCTGCAAAGTACCAGCGGACCGCCATGGGCGCGCCGACCGCGCCAGGGCTACGGGGTGCCTACTACGGCGCCTATGGGCCGCCTGGTGGCCCCACCGGCGCGTCGGCGTTCGGCCAGCCGGCCGCCGCCGGCAGCGCACAGAACGGCGCCGCTGGCTACTACGTGCCGATGCCGGCTGGCAGCGGCCAGTACTATGTGGGCCAAGGGCTGGCACAGGGTCTGCCTGGAGCTTACGTCGTGCACGCGGGCGCGCGGAGCAGTGCGCCGGGGCCAGTGGGGAAGGGCCCAGTGGGTGCCGCGCCGCCATTCTATGCCGCGAGCGTGTATGGCACCCAGCAGCAGTCGGCGGTTACGTCCACTTCCTCGTCCGCGCCGGCCCATGCGACGCCGCCCTTGGTGCCGCCGCCCGCCGGGTACGGAGCGCCGCCGTATGGCGCAACGGCCACGGCCTACCAGCAGCAGAGTGCGCAGGGCTACTCGTGTTCACACCCATCGTGTTCACACCCAGCGCACGTCGGGACGGCGCTGCCGAATGGCTTTGGCGATGGCACGGCCAGTGCAGCCGGAGCGGCCGGCGCGGCGGCGGCCGCGCGCGTGACGGCAGCGACGCCCACCGGGGGAGCCGACGGCGAGGTCATGCAGCTCGTGCCCTCTGCGCTCGCCGGCCGGCTGATCGGCAAGGGCGGCTCTGGCATCCGTGAGCTGCGGGACGTCTCCCGCGCGTCCATCCGCATCCTCTCGGACTGCGAGCCGGGCACCGAGCAGCGCAAGCTCACGGTGAGTGGCACGCCCGAGGCCATTCAGATGGCCCTCTCGATGATCTCGCAGAAGCTGAGCCAGGGGCCATGAGCGGCCAAACACGGCGTACATTTTGCCTTACGTAGTCGAAACAACACTTCCGGTGTAAATTATAAAGCCCATTCACACCCCTCCCGCGATCCCCTCCTTTCTCATGGTGAATGGGCTCCCACGCTCCGAGCGTGGGCCGCGGGGGTAAGAGGGGCCGACTCCCCTGCCCCTCCGGATGCCCCATGCGCATGCGCGCCCCGCTGCCGCCCGCTGCTCTGTCACGTTGCTGCACGGCACCGGCCAGAAGGCTCAGTACAATGGCGAGCTTGCACACCTCGGTAAGAGGAGCGGCTCCTGGATTGCTGCAGCCCTTCGCAGCGGCAAGTCTGTCAAATGGCGCAGTGGCCATTGGGAAGATGCTGACGAGGAGTCCGATCCAGAAGCCGCTCTAGATGCCGCACGGGAGGAGGCACAGGCGCAGGCGGCTGAAATAGTGGCTTCAGTCCACGCTGCATCGGCGACAGTCCTGGCACAGCATGAGGGCGCACCTGAACCCGGCCTCGAATACTGCGACATTTCGGCGGACGGCATGGCCGTCCACATTGCACATCGCTCGCCATTTACATCGCTCCCCGACGCGCTGATGGTCGAGATCCTGCAGGCATTGACGACGCCGGACGTTTGCCACGTGCTGCAGGCGACACGCACCCTCTCCGCTCTGAGTCGGTGTGCCCCGTTCGGCGAGTGCCACCTTCGTGACGGTGTGGCGGTGGGCGACGGCGTGCGGCCGAGCAAGCAACTCCACTTCGCAAGGCGGCTTGGGGAGGCGAAGGCAGCGCTCAGGACGATGCACATCGACTGTGGCATGGCGGAGCTCGACGTCGCGCGCTACTTGCTGCAAGAATGCAACACGAGGCACTTGGCCCGTGTTACTATCCGTGTCGAGCGCCACTGCCAGAGAGGCCAGATGTCGCTTGGACTGGAACCGCCTGGAACCGCGAGCAGCGCACATCCTCTCGACGTCGAGGACTCTGACGACGCACTCCGACGTGAGATTGCGGTGACAGAGGTGCTCGGGTTCTTCTCGGTGGTCATCATGCCCGAGACAGCTCGCACGCTCACCGGCTGCCTCGCGCAGTACTGCCCGAACCTCAGTCACCTCGCCCTCGTCAAACAGGTCGATGATGTGCCGAGCCTCGCCAGGATCAAATCGCTCACCAATCTCGAAGCGCACTTTCTCGAGGCCGACGACATCAATTTCGTCCTCGCCGAGCTGCCGAGGCTTCGACACCTCGCCATCACCGGCGGCAACATCAAGTCGCTCTGCAATGAGCGGATCGACCTCGAATCGGCCTCCCTGGAGGTCATCGACCTCACCGCCGCCAGCAAGGGACTCACCTTTGAGCGCATCCAATGCCCTGCGCTCCGCCACATCCGATGCGGAGAGTATGGCGAATACGGCAACGGCCTCGTCGTGGCTTTCAGACCCAATGCGTTAACACCGGCGATGGCCCCCCATGGCCACTTGTCATTCCATCCTCACAGCAGATTTTCTCCGCAGCCGCACGACCTGAGTCAGCTGTGCGTCTTTGGCAGCTTTGATTCCACAGATATTGAATGTCCTCACGCCGTGATCGAGATACCTGCTGAGTGCACCGTTACTTGGAATTCGGTATCTCTCAGCCACAGCAGCCACAGCAGCCTCTCAGCCACAGCAGCCACGACGTTGGCAGCGTTTGCCCACCAGTTTACTACGTAGTTAGGAAGCGTGTGAGATCGGCGCTTCGTGGGGAGATTTTACGTGGGCAGGTAGGAGTTTCCATACACCCGGTACGGCTCGGCCCTGTCAGGCTCGCTACATCTGTACGCGACACTTTTACCTCCCGGCTCCTAGTCCTACGAGAAGAGTATGACCACCACGCCACTTCCATCGCGTCCTCCGTCAGAAGGCCATTCTTGCGCCGCTGCCGTGCTGTCGCCGTTGGCGCCAAGGGTGGGGATGGCTGTGGGATTTTGATCGAGGGGTCACACGATTCCAGCGGGCTCGGCCATCTGTGTCGACGTCGATGCGGCCTCGACTCCGTTCACGCGCCCGCCGACGAGAGAGACCAGCTGGCGCAAGGTCGCGCGCATCTCTTCGCTCTGCTCGGCGAGGGCCTTGACTTGCTTCTTGGTCTCTTCCATCTCGGCCGCGTGCTGGTTCGAGAGCTCCTCCATCATCTTGATCTCCGTGACCTTCATCGCCCTGCTCCATCGGCCTTGCCCCATCGCCTTACCCGACTCGCCCACGATCAGTTTGTCGAGCTGCGTGCACACATGTCGGATCGAGTCGCGCAAGGCGCGGTGCTCCTCCTCCTTGGCCATCCAGAGCTTCCGCAGCACGATCGCGTTGTTCTGCGGCAGGAACGAGAAGTCGCCCGCAGCCAACTTGGCCGCCACGTGCTGCTCCCACCCGTTGTACTCGGTGGGCACCTTATCCCACAGGTAGCACAGGCAGTACAGGTAGCGCCACATGCAGTGGTCCTCGTCGATGTGGCGCTGGAAGCCGCCCCCTTTGGTGTCGAACGTGAAGCGGTCGACGCCGCAGATGAAGCACGTGTTCTCCATCTGGCGCTTGTTGGCGGCCTTTTCGGAGCGGAGCCTGTGACGGTGGAGGGAGGCGATCACATGTGATCAGAGAGGCAATCACATGTAATCCTCGGCCTTCTCGGTACGGAGCCTGTGACGGTGGAGGCAAGTGGCAAACGGGCGGGCGGGCGGGCGGGTGGGGAGCTGGCAAGGCGGAGCGAGGCGGAGCGAGGCGGAGCGAGGCGAGGCCATGAAGGGCGAGGTACGGGTGCGTGAGTCCGTACTGGCTGAAGGTATCGATGATGATGCCGAAGATAAGATTGAGCAGGATGGTGATGACGATGATGTAGTACGAGATCTGATAGATGGCCAGGTAGGGCCACCACTCATCGTCGGCGGGCTTGAGCTCCATCACCTAAAGAGGGAGGCAATCATATGCAATCAGAGAGGCAATCACATGTACTCAGAGCCACACATCACACCGTCGGCGTCCTTGACTCCATCACCTCGCCGATGTCGCCCTTCCGCAGCCCGATCGAGACCGACGTCACCCAGCAGACGAAGACGTCGGTGCACATCTCAACGTTCATCTCGTTCACTTCATCGTGGCGCACGAAGAGATCCGCCATGAAGGCGTACCTGATGAGAGAGGCCATCGGAGGTCATCAGGGGGCATCAGAGGTCATCAGGAGAGATCAGCCATGAAGGCGTACCCCACGATCGCGTAGATCCACACGACCAGCCCGCCAAAGATGCCCGTCAGCAGGATCGTCGAGCCGTTGAGCGTCACCGCCTTGAACACGTTCTGCAGGTCGGAGAACTTGTTGACGATGTCGAGCAGGTGGAAGCAAAAGAAGAGGGGCGAGACGACAAGCCCGAGTACGGAGAAGACGGAGGCGACCGTGAGGAAGATGAGCTCGGTGTCCTTGATGAGCTGTCCGGGGCCGCGGAGGGGCGCGACGTGGATGGCGTGGCGCGCGAAGACGGTGCCCGAGCAGACCAGCTGCAGGCTGCCGAACAGGTACCTGTGAATGTGAAGGAGGCGCGACGCTGTGATGAGCATTTGCATGCAAGGCGGGTCATCCGTGGCAATCGGCGTACTCAAGGAACTCAGTGGCAATCAGTGGCAATCAGTGGCAATCAGTGGCCATCCGTGGCAATCAGTGGGAACTCAGTGGCAACTCAGTGGCAATCAGTGGCAATCCGTGGCCATCCGTGGCCATCCGTGGCCATCAGCGTACTCAAGGAACTCGACGTCGAAGTGGAGGGACGAGAAGCGTGTGAGGAGCAGCACGTTCTGCGCGATCGCGAGGCCAAACATGAACTCGACCACGAGCGCGCGAGCGTGCAGCCAATTGAGAAGGTTCCAGAAGTTGCTCGACGATTCGAGCGACTCGACGTGGCGCATCTCGCGATAGATCTCGGGCGCGAATCGGAGGCAAAAGTCTTGGATCGCCTTGCCTGGTGTCTCGCGGTCGACTCCCCACAGGATCCGAACGCGATTCGCGCGCGTGAGGTGCCGGCAGAAGGCGGGCATCCGAAAATAGACACGCTCGAGCTCCCCGACGGCGTTGACCACCTCGATCGAGCACACCCGTTGGTCGAGCGCCGTCTTGATCGCGTCTGGAAGCTCGTCGATACGGCGCGCTTGGCCAGGGAGCACACCATCGCGCTGCTCTTGCCAGTGCTTCAGGTTCGCGAGCAGCATCTGCGTGCACGGGGGCGCAGGGGCAGGCGCGCCATGCAATGCGATCAGAGGCAGAGCCAGACGGGACACAATGGTGTAAGGATCCCCAAGAGATCCCCACACCATCCGGGGCGGAGGCGCCCGGGGCGGCGCGCGAGGCGCCCGGGGCGGCGCGCGAGGCGCCCGGGGCGGCGCGCGAGGCGCCCGAAGCCCCTGCCCTGCGGTTCGATTGGCAGCGCAGGTACATAGTGCAGCTCCGCCGTCTCCATGTCGAGCGTCTTCGTGGGCGCCTCGTCGGCGAGGCTGACGGAGCGTTCGTAGCTCTTGGCGACGGAGCGGGCGAGCGCGCCGAGGTCGAGCACGCGCAGCATCTTCTCTTGGTGGCTCTGGGTCGTCGAGCCCTCAAGCAGAGCGAGCAGCAGCGTGAGCGAGCTCACGCGCAGCTTCGACAGATGCGACGCGTCGTCCTGGGCGCCCTCGAGCCCCGTCTCATCGGACGTCGTCGGCTTCGTCAGCTTCGTCACCTCGTCGGCGCCGTCCTGGGCGCCATCGAGCCCCGTCTTCTCGACGAGCCGCTCCAGGATCGAGACGAGCTTCGTCTGGAGGAGTAGCTGCGAGTTGCCGTAGCTCGTGTTCCCCTGCATATCGAGCATGTCATCCGTGGCTCATCAGGGGCTCATCAGGGGCTCATCAGGGCTCATCAGGGGCCCATCGGGGATCCATGGTAGGGCATCATCGGGTCATCAAGAGGTCATCAGGGCTCATCACCTGTACCACCTCGGTGAGCGTGTCGACGGCCTTGCACGCCTGATCCACGTTGTTCACATCAAGCTCCGGCTCGAGGCTCTGGAAGAAATGGAAGATCTCGGTCACCAGATCGTGGCTCGTGGCCGACGACTGTTGCGCGCGCAGGTAGTCCTGCACGTCCACGCGGTGCCCCCCTCATCAGAGGGCCATCAGGGGTCATCAGGGGGTCATCAGGGGGTCGTCAGGGGGTCATCAGAGGGTCATCACCTGCACGTCCACGCGGTGCCCCTCGCAGAATAGGCGGATGAGCTCAAGTACATCGACCACATTCGCGCGCGATTCGAACGGCCTCTCAATGTCCTCTCGAAGCATCGCCTAATGACGAAGGCCATCAGACGTCATGAGAGGCACACTCAGAGGTCATCAGACGTCATTAGAGGCACTCAGAGGCGAGGAGAGGCCATCCGACTTATGACGAAGGCCATCAGACGTCATTAGAGGCACTCAGAGGCGAGGAGAGGCCCTCCGACTAATGACGAAGGCCATCAGACGCGCCTTGGCGCTCGCCGAGAGGCCCTCCGACTAATGACGAAGGCCATCAGAGGTCATCAGGGGTCATCAGACGCGCCTTGGCGCTCGCCGAGAGGCCCTCCGACGTCTCTTCCCACAGCACCCGCCGCTCGTGCTGCTGAGCCAGGTAGTCCTTTCGGTCCTTGATCTCCTTGATGCCGAGCCGGATGCGCCGCTTGACCGCGCTCACGAAGGAGCCGCCCGAGCCGTCGGCCGGCGCGATGGCGGGGTGGCTCGTCTGTAGGAGGCTCAGGAGCGCGCTCTGCACCTCGCTGTTGCCGCCCTCGAGCATGGCAATCCCGAGGCGCACCCCCGCGAGGGCGAGCTCATCGACCTGATGAGGGAGGCAATCAGTGGCAATCAGTGGCAATCGGTTTCAATCATTGTGCAATCAGTGGCAATCAAGAGGCAATCAAGAGGCGCATCGACCTCGCAGGATGCAAACTTGAGGACGATGGTCGGTGCGCCCAGTCGGCAGAGCAGCCGCTGCTGTGCCGTTCGCTCGGAGAGGCTCGTGGGCGCCTTGAGGATCTCCTCGAGCACTCGTAGCAGCATGATGGTCAGATCTTGTGTCCCGAGAGAGTCCCAATACTGGTGCAGCTTCGGGGTCTTGCGTCGCTTGAGGTCCTCGGCGGAGCCCACCTCGAGCAACCGTTTCATGAGGGAGCGGGTGTTGGCCACCTGTGGGGAGAGGGGTGGATGGGGGCGCCGTGGTGAGCACTTGCATGCCGAGCAACCGTGTCATGCGGGATCGGGTGTTGGCCACCTGTGGGGAGAGGGGTGGATGGGGGCGCCGTGGTGAGCACTTGCATGCCGAGCAACCGTGTCATGCGGGATCGGGTGTTGGCCACCTCGGGCATGGGCGTTGAGCTCATCGGATCGGGATCGTGCGGGTTGCGCCGCGCGTGCTCGGCAACTGCGCGCAGCGAGGCGCGAAGCCCGGCGCCAAAGACGTTGACGAGCCCCTCGATCTCCTTGTGATCTCCCGCGAAGAACGCATCCATGAAAGGGCCCAACTGCTCCTGAGGGTCGTCCTCGGCGCTATCCACCGACCCACTGTCGCCGCCGCTGCCGCCGCCAACGTTGCCGCCGCCAACGTTGCCGCCGCCAACGTTGCCGCCGCCAACGTTGCCGCCGCCGTTGCCGTCGCCGCCGTCATTGCTGCTCAGGACGGCGCTTGGGCCAAGCGCCATCCTGAGCGTCCGAGCGCCGTCCTGAGCGTCCCCGAGCGCCATCCTGAGCGTCCGAGCGCCATCCTGAGCGTCCGAGGCGCCGCCGAGGCCGCCGAGCATGAATGCCTTCTGGGTGCCTCCTTGAGTGCCGCACGCGTCGGTGTGAGCGCCCTCCCCCCTCCCGTGCGCGATCGCTTGGAGCAGCGCGCGCACGGGCTCACTGGCCTGCAGCAGCAGCGGCAAGGGGCCCTCCGCAAGCAGCTCATGCAGCAACGGCACCAGACGCGCTGACGGGTCCTCGTGGAGCAGGGCGGCCACATGCACGTAGTGGCACTGATAGATGAGGGTGAGCGTAGGCATCACCGAGCCGATGACGAAACTCTCACGCCGCAGCCCGAATCCCTCATCTTCGTCCTCATCCACGGCCGTGTGCTGCGCGCGCCATTTGATCCTCCGAGCACGCCTCCGGTCCGCGCGCCCGCGCACGATCGCTTGCATGCGAGCCGCAGCGGCGGCCTCCTCTTCGACATCGTGGAACTCGTCCTCGTCTATCCGCACCGAGTCGGTACCGTCGCCATCGGCATTCTGCGGACGCGACGACGGCACTGCCTCGTGCACCAGCTCCTCCACTTCGCCCGCAAGCATCTGGATAAGCTCCGCGAAATCATCCGCGCTCGCCACGTCGTCACACACATGCGCCGTGGCGAGGTACCTGAGGAGGGAGGCCATCAAGGGCGTCATCAGGGGCCATCAAGGGCGTCATCAGAGGCCATCAGGGGCCATCAAGGGCAAAGGGAATTAGCGCACGCCTCCTGGAGGATCTGAAGGTAATGAGGGGTAATCAAGGGCAATTAGCGCACGCCTCCTGGAGGATCTGAAGGTAATGAGGGGTAATCAAGGGCAATTAGCGTACGCCTCCTGGAGGATCTGAAGGTAATCAAGGGCAATTAGCGTACGCCTCCTGGAGGATCTGAAGGTAATGCGCACGCAGCTCGAGCGGCAGCACGACCGTCGCGTGCAGCAGCAGTTGCAGCAGCTCGTCGATGGGAAGCATCTCCTGGACCTGCCTCTCGGTCGCGGCACACTGACCCATCACCGCCTCGCCGAGCAACGCCATGAGCTCCATGTGGTAGCGTATCTCGCCGTGGGGATGGCGGTGGCTGCCGGCCTCGACGAGGGCGTCGCGCCGGGCGCGCCCTGCCCCTCCGGTGTAGAAGACAAGCGCAGTCCCCTTCTCGTTGAGGCAGTTGACGACGAGGTTCTGGTTGCGCTTGATGGGTCGGCCGCCAGGGCGCATGAGGCTGCGGCGGAGGATGCGCGGCGCATTCAATTAGAGTGGTCATCAGTGCTCATCAGTGCTCATCAGCGCTCATCGATGCTCAATCAGTGGCACTCACCTGCGCAGGACGCGCAAGAAGCGCGGCGCGTGCGACTCTGACGCGAGCTCGACAACGTGACGAACGGTCGCCTCGTCCACTTGAGCACACACCTGGGTGAAGGTTGGGGTGCGGGTGCGGGTGAGGGTGAGGGCGCGGGTGAGGGTTCGTCACACGATCGCCTTCTCCACATGGGCGCTGTCTTGGGCGCACACCGTGTGGTTGCCGTGGTAGATGGTTTGGATCGTCATCATCGGCGAGACGTCGACGCACAAGAGGGCGGCGCTCGGCTTCGCCGATGTCATGGCCACAAAGGTGGGCAGTGAAGGCAAGAGGGCAAGCTGAGCCTTCGGGCATCCGATCGCCATCGCCTTGATGAGCCGGTAGGCCGCGAGGCACACGGCGCGTACCTGTGGGGGGTGGGGGGGGCGTGGTGAGCACACTCGCATGCAGCCGCTCCGCTCGCCCCGAGGCTCACTTCCCCTCACGGCGCCGTGATGAGCACTCGCATGCAGCCGCCCCGCTCGCCCCGAGGCTCACTTCCCCTCACGGCGCGCACCTCGAGCTCGTCGGCACGCACTTCGTCTAAAACGAAGGGCGTCTTGAGCAGCTGGATTGCGACGTCATGTGCACCCATGCTCAGAAGCAGCAGCTGGCAATCGACGTTCATCGCAGGGGAGCGACACTGGAGCATCACCCACACGTGCCCCGAGCCAGTGGCCTGCAGCGCGGGCGGCACGGGCGCCACTCCCTTGTGCCCTGAGGGCAGCTCGAGTGCGAGCGGGCGGTCGAGCGTCACCGAGAGCGCTGTCGCGGGCACACCGTGCGCGCCGGTGCTGAGCACCTCCTCCGTCGCCATCACCTTGTACTGGCCTCCCTCAATCACCACCCGATCGCCGCTGCGCAGCCGCCGATTGCACGGGTTGTGGGCGGGCACGTCATAAATGGGCGGGAAGGGCATGGGCGCGCGCATCTCGTCCTCCGAGCTCAAGGTTTCGTCAAGCCACGCGTCCTCGGCGAGCTCGGGGAGCATGAGCATCTGGTTCGAGCCGAGCGAGGCCATCGCTCGTCCCACGAGCAGTAGGTACAAGCCGTCGGACGGATTCCGCGACGCCGACGGGGCCGGCTTGGTCGGCGAGCGCCGTGGCGAGCGCGCCTTTTTCGAGGGAGGGCGTGCGCTCGAGACGGCGCGGGCGTCCTCGTAGCAGTACTTGGTCAGCAATCCGAGCAGCTGCACCGCGCGGGAGCGCTCCATCCCAAGCAGCCGGCGGCGGTTCGCGAGCCGCTGCAGCTGCCGGAGCAACTGATCGCAGCGCATGTAGTGCTGCACGACCTCGGGCTTGGCGAGCAACTTGACGTCCAGCCCATACTTGTACAGGGTGTCGCGCTGCTGGTAGTGGCGCACGAGCAGCTCAAGCGCCGCCTCGACGAGCTCCGTGTGCTCGTAAAAGGTCAGATCGAGCAGGATGCTGATCAAATCCGCGCCGGATCCGCCCGACGGCTCCACCTCGAGGCTGAGCATCTCGAAGAGGCCTGGAATGAGACGGGACGTTGCCGGACGTGCATGCACGAGCCGCCGGACGGCCGCCGCGGCCTGTTGGACCGCGCCCGTTGTGTTGAACAAGCCGCCGCCCCTGCTGTCGCGCAAGGAGCCGCGCTCATGCGCCAAAGTCGGCTGATGAGGAGGGCCATCAGGCAGCCATCAGGCGCAATCAAGGGCCATCACCACACCTGCGCTCCTGTGCCAAGTTGTCGCTGTCCTCGGGGAGGCGCATGTAACCACCATGGCGCACGAGCGAGGGCGTCGCGTTGGGCGTCGCGCCCGGGACGGCGCCCGAGGGCCGCTGCTCCAAGGTCCACCAGGGGCGCCCCTGCACGAGCTCGTGCTTGAAGTGCTTGAGGAGCCTCGAGAGGCGCAGATCGCAGCGCATGGTGCACACGAGCGAGAGCACCCGGCATGCCCACACCTGATGAGGGAGGCAATAACATGATGAGGGAGGCAATCACATGATGAGGGAGGCCATCACATGATGAGGGAGGCCATCACACCTTGCACTCCATCACTAACAGCGTGTTGCACCCAGGGTCGACTCGCAAACGGTACCTCTCGTCGGGCGCCTCGTCGGCATGCAGCCCCACGCGCTCTCCCGCGCTGTCCAGCACCGCGAGCACCACCGGCACGAGCGCGACCGTCTCGTCGGTCGAGTAGAAGCCGAAGCGCAGGAGGCAGTGGGCCGCGTGCAGGAGCGTCCCCACGAGACGATTCTCAGCAACATGCGTCGCCACCAGCCTGGTGGGAGTGCTTTGACGCATGTACTCCTTCAACCCATCGAAGCGCTGCCAGTCAAACTCCTCCGGGAGTACCGTGGTGATGTACGAGGTCATACGGCGACTGTCCGCGGCCCTCTCGACGTTCGACCAGATGCGCTGCACCCCAACGCGCATCATGACCTCGTGAGGCTCATGGTCGAGGTATGCGTCGATGGCGAGCTGCACGAAGTGGGTGACGACCAAGCGACGGTCGGTGCCGTCGACGAGCAGACCGCTGTTGAGCGCGGGCGACGTGATCACGGCCTGCACGAGCTCGTAGGGCAGCAGGGACTGCACCGTCGTGGCGTTTCGCATGTTGCGCCCTCGGATGAGGAGGGCGCAGAGCTCGATCGTCTTCTTGAAGTACGCCACGTCCGAGGCGGTGGCCTTCGTGCCCAGCCAGAGCGAGAACTCCATCTCGGGCACCTGTCATCAGAGGTCATCAGAGGTCGTCAGAGGTCATCAGAGGTCGTCAGAGGTCATCAGAGGTCATCAGTGATAAACATGGGGGCGTCGCGAGGACTCGATCTCGGGCTGATCTCAGGCAATCTCGCGCACATCGTGGAAGGTGGGGAAGAATCTCGGGTCGCCCGAGATCGCAATCTCGCCAGTGGGCGTGAGCCGCAGCTGGAGGAGCAGCTCGGGCGCGGCCTGCATGAGGAGGCGGCACACGCGCCACTGGTTGTGCCGCACGGCCTTGCCCTGGCACTCGCATAGCACCATCAGAAACTCGACAAAGTACGTCTCACGCCCCGCCTCGCGAATGAGCTGCACAAAGCGATCGACGAGCTCGTCGGTGACCAGATCGAGCATCTGCACATTGTCGGCGAAGCACTCGCGCAACGTCTGGGCCGCCTTGAGGCCCTTGCTCAGCATGCTCTGGAAGAGCGGCACGTGGCTCACCATGCATCGCTTGTTCGGGCTGTTGTCACGCACCAAGTGGCGGCAGAGTCGGAGGGCGAGGACCATGCTCCGCTTGAGCTGCGAGGCCGCATGGCCAGAGGGGCTGCCATTGTGCCCGCCAAGATCTTCAAAGGCAAACAGGTGCGGCTTGAACGGCTCCGTCAGGGTGAGGAGCACCTGATGAGGGAGGCAATCAGAGGTCATCAGGGTGAGGAGCACCTGATCAGGGAGGCAATCAGAGGTCATCAGGGTGAGGAGCACCTGATCAGGGAGGCAATCAGAGGTCATCAGGGTGAGGAGCACCTGATGAGGGAGGCAATCAGAGGTCATCAGGGTGAGGAGCACCTGATGAGGGAGGCAATCAGAGGTCATCAGGGTGAGGAGCACCAGCTCAACGACGCCCTGCTCGCGCAACAGCGTCTGGCGGGAAAAGATGGGCAGCCCCTCGCGCTTGAGTGGGTCGATCTCGTCCGTCGAGGTCACAAAGACGATCAACTCGGAGAGCAGATGGATGAGCGGCTTGAAATCGCACGCCGCGCGCTCGGCCAGGGCGCCGTCTTGGGCGCATGGCTGCCAAGACGGCGCCCCCCAGAAGGCACGAAGCTTCTCGGAAATGTCCTTTGCAAAGTGGATGTCGGCCTCTTCGGCGCGCTCGACGGCCACAAGACCAAAGACGTCCTCATCACGCATCACGCGCGTCGCCCGGAGATTGGTCAGCTGTGAGGGCTGCGACGGCTCGCGGGACGCCCCCGCGCCCGCCGCCCCCCCCGCGACCTCGTCCCTCTCGGCCGCGGCCGGCGCCATCGCCGGCGGGCAGTGCAGCCAATAACCTGTCATCAGAGGTCATCAGCGGTCATCAGTGGTCATCAGTGGTCATCAGTGGTCATCAGTGGTCATCAGCGGTCATCAGTGGCCATCAGTGCAGCCAATAACCTGTGACCACGTGTCGAATGCGCATCAGCTGGAGGAGGCCCACGTGCCCTTTCGTCGCCTGGTACTGAGGCACGAGCTCGAAGAGGCTGAGCTCGGAGGTGAGATCGCTCGTGGGGATCACCTCGACCATCTCGTCGTCCTGCTCAACAAGGAAGGTGCTGCGCGAGGCAGACCGGCTCGTCTTCCGGCGCAAAAAGGGAGGAGCCGAGCGTGCCTCCTCCCGTGCAGAGTCGTCGCCGGCGGACCCACCACTCTCGCTCCGATCGAGATCTCGCGAGATCTGGCGCGCGAGATCCCAGGTCAAACGCGAGCGGCGCGACGTTTCGCGCGAGCTCCCGGCGCTCAGCACGGCGCCGCTCGCGCTCCGGGCGCTCAGCACGACGCTCAGCACGCAGTCGGTGCCCACGTGGCGCAGCCGCACCTGGTCGGTCCATGCACAGCGGGAGCCGTCGAGTAGATCGGCCTTGACCTGAAGGAAACGCGTGAGTCGGACGCGGCGACGAGTCTGGAGCTTGGCGAGCGGGGCGAGCGGGGCGAGCGGGGCGAGCGAGGCAAGCGGGGGAGAGTGGAGGTCGCGTGAGAGCTCGCGTGAGAGGTCGCGGGCCCGATCGGTACCAGTTGCCAGACGCAGTTGGAGGAGCACGCGCCCATCGCGTCGGCATTCGTTATGTACGCGGGAGCGCCCTTCTCGACGCGCTCTCGGTCGAGGCCGAGATGACCCGAGGCCTCCTTGTGGACGAGTCGCACCTGTGGGGAGAGGGGTGGAGGGGGGGGGGGGGGGCCGGGGGGGGC
>JWZX01001875.1:0-20656 GCA_001275005.1 Chrysochromulina tobinii | reverse complement strand
TAGCGCATGAAAAAGAGCAATTGCGCAGAATTGCACTTTCTCCAGGACCCCCCACCCTCCCCCTCCCCCCCCGTCGCAATGTCGCGGAGACTCACTGTACTTGTAGTCCCTCTGCTCATCTTGAGAGTACATTCGATAGGCTTCCTGTACTCACACACATCTTCATATATGTGAGTAGAGACAATCTTCTTTAGGAAGTTGACGAAAGGGGAGATCGAGCGAACCCCGATGTTGGCCTGCTACTTGCTGGCGATGCTAGGGATGTGGAGCCCAAGTGCAACGTCAGCCAGCTGGGCAAGTGCAACGGTAGCTGGGCTGGGCGAGATATCGATGCTGTCAGAATTTGAGATCCAAAATCCGTACGTGTTCGAGATGAAGGCCACAGCCGCCAGGATCTCGCGCCGTGGCCACGGAATCCTTGCGACTGACGAGAGCGTTCCAACTGCCGGCAAGCGCTTGAGTACCATTGGCATGGACAACACCGAAGAGTCCCGCCGCGCCTTCCGCGAGCTGCTTTACGCGGCGCCTGGCCTCGCCAAGTACATCTCTGGAGTCATCATGTTTGATGAGACGCTGCATCAGAGTACATCGGGTGGCATCCGCTTCACACAGCTGCTGCATGAGCAGGGCATCCTGGTGGGCATCAAGGTCGACACGGGCCTCCAGCCCCTTGGCGGAACTGACGGCGAGACGACGACGCAAGGCCTCGACGGGCTCGCTGAGCGGTGCAAGCAGTACTATCGCGAAGGTGCGCGCTTCGCAAAGTGGCGCGCGGTGCTCAAAATCGGAAACGGGATGCCTTCGGAGCGCGCCATACAGCATAATTCGCAGACGCTCGCGCGCTACGCGTCCATTTGCCAGGAGCATGGTCTCGTGCCGATCGTCGAGCCGGAGTTGGCGCTCGGGCCAGGCGATTACTCAGTCGAGCGCGCTGCATACGAGTCCGAGCGAGTGCTCTCCCATGTCTTCCGCGCACTCAACGCACACGATGTCATCCTCGAGGCGATGCTGCTGAAGCCATCCATGGTGCTGCCCGGGCTGGACGCGGTCCTCGCCGAGAATGACGAGGATGAGGTCGCGCGCTACACCGTGCAGACGATGAAGCGCACCGTGCCGCCCGCCGTCCCGGGCATCCACTTCCTTTCTGGCGGAATGGGCGCGGAGGAGGCCACGCGGAACCTGCAGGCGCTGCAGCGCGCATGTCCCAACTCGCCATGGGCACTCAGCTTCTCCTACGGGCGTGCATTGCAGGATCCCGTCCTCAATGCCTGGGCTGGCAAGCCAGAAAACGTCGCCGTCGCGCAGCAGCTCCTTGTCGAGCTCGCGCGTGTGAACGCGGATGCACAGCTCGGCGTGTGGAACGAGGAACACCCGTCGCCCGGAAGCGAACGTGTGCTCCTTCCCAAGTTCTCGTATGCCGAGGAGCGACGAGCGCCTTCAAACGTCTTGTGCGCTGATCCCTTCTCGAACCGATTCTTCGCCTTGAAAGTGCACAAAAACCCATGCGAGTGACAAGGACCCATTCTCTCGCTCCTCCCGCTTGCCAGTAACTGGTGACCGCAGCTGGTGAGCACGTGGGCAAACGCGCCACTTACCGAGGAGGGCCGCACTCCATGGGCGCGATTTCTATTCGCGGGATGACCCAAGAAAACGGTCGATCAAAACAGATCTCCTTTCCGTGGCCCGGAGGCACGAGAGGCATTGGCGGCACGCAATGCTGACATGGCTACCCTAGGTCAACAACTTGCTGCTCACCCACATCGTCCACCCACCGCACGTCAGACTCTGGAAAAAGGTGTAGTGATCTTCGCTGAGTGTACGTGCCGTTCGAAGCGGAATTTGCGCGCTCGATGTCGATCCGCCCTGCCCGGGCGCGCCGCCGCCGGGGTCCTGCTCCTGGCTGCCTGTGCCTCGCATGCTCACGGTACGACGCGGTACTGCAGGGAGAGGAGCCAGGAGGCAGCCCTAGGGACTACCGACGGACAAAGTAACGGAGCCGTTTAGTCTTTAGCGTCGTTTACCGAACTTTTACCGAACTTCACCGCCCGCCGCGCCGGGCCCTTTGTAATTTCGCTTCTATTGGATCGCGGATGCGGCGGCCCGTAACGTTCATCTGGACTGCACGCTCGATCAAAGCCCGCGAATGGTCACTGGACGACCGAAGATCGCAGGATGGCGCAGGTGTAATAGAGGTATGCCGGTGGGAGTGATGCTGGCCTGATCGATGGGGTTGTCGAGTACGCCCAGCTGCTGTAGGGCGGCAGCAACCAGAGGGGCACCGTATCGGCATGGTGGGGCCGGAGGTTGCGGCGCAGCGCTAGCCGCGTTAGCTACTGTGGCAGCCCTCATCCGCACAGTGGAGCGCAAATCGCGATACACGGCCCATGCGTTTGCACAGCACGTTCCAAGACCATCATAGCCGTCGGGAGTGCGAGCAAGCCCGAGTTCCTGTGGATTAGTGCGATTCGATCGCGCTCCCGGTGAGCAGAGTAGCAGCTGGCCGTTACCAGGTTGTCGAGGTTGCCGTGGACCTTTACGAAAATGGCCAGCTTCTGGTGTTTATCGCTTTGAGCTTGGCCGTCCGCGCCACGAAGTGGAAGAAGCAGCACCTCTTGATGGTCCGTGCCTTGCATCAGACGCTCCTCAAAAGTTCGAAGGCTGACTCCTTTCGGCCCGCCTTCGAGTAGCATCGGGACGTTGGTTTTGGGTTCTCGGTACACAATCGCGGCATGATCCCACCCGTGCCGTCCGTCACCGCTCAGGCCGTATTTTGAAGCGAAGCACAGCAGAGCTTGCACTGGCGGCAGGCTCGTGCATCGTTTGTTGATCAGGATCACGTCGCCATCTCTGCGCCACAGCAACAGGATGATAACCGTTAGAACAGTGATCACTCGCTGGGTAACGAACTTCACGGCGCACCGCAAGCTGTGTGCAATCAGCTCGTCCGTCGAGTTCGGAGTGAAGTACTCGTGCTCTTTGTCGACCCGCATTTTCCGGGCCTTCGTGTGAAGCGGCTGATCGAGTGTGATAATAGGGGGTCCAGGGGTCCCGAGCTAATGGTAACCGCATCCGTATGTACGCCGGTCCGGTGTCTTGGGTGTCGAATTTTAAACATTGGCTGTGTCCTGTGAAAACCATTGGTGAAAACGTGTCGATCGGTACTGAGATAGGGGAACTTTATTTTACGTTACTCGTTAGACGATTCCGTTCGGAAACACACACCGACCGGGAATGGTCACCGCGCACGGCTTGATTACCGCACGGGCCGGGCAGAACGCGCTAAACTACCACTTCGAGTTTCAGTTTATTCGCCGCAGCCATCCGTCGCTGTGAGAGCCTGGGTGGAAAGAGCGGTGGGGGTGGCGTCGCCTGCAGCGGCACCCTGAAGCGAGAGAGCACACGAGGCATCGACGCGGCGGCCGACAGATGGGCGCCGCTGCCTCGGCCATCATCTCCCTTTTGGCCATCAGCTTCGGTGGGTAGCTGTGCCGATGATGGCTCTCGTGCGATGGCGCTCGTCGACGCATCCCTCGGAAGCTTCGCAGCGCCGCCGTCGACCGCTTCCAACTCGTCGACGTGCCGCGGGCTGGTGTGAATCTCGATGGTGTGAATCTCGAGGAGCCGGTTGTCGTCGCCTGGCAGGTCGTGCCCGACCAAGGTGAGGTCAGAGGTACCGAACTTGAACTCGGCGGTGGTATGGGTGGCTGTCAGGTGACGGGGCATCATATGCGCCGAGGCAAACGGCGAGGCGTCAGCTGGAGCCATTGCTGCCGCACAGCTCGAGTCCGACATGCGCGGTGTGCGAGAACCATCAAAGGATCGAGCTGACGCCGGAGCTGCGGCAGAGGGCCCGCTCGATGTATCGGGCTGTGCCGAGGTTGGCGCTGAGGTTGGTGCTGAGATTGGTGCTGAGGTTGGCAACTTCGGGTGGGCACGAGGCGTGCGCACGTGGGGCGTGGCGGGGGCGCTAGTGCGCGGGGTGGCCCCGGCGCGTGGCGTCGTACTCGAGGAGCGCTGTGTTGAGCATCGAGGTGTTGAGCGCGTCGTCGTGGCTTGTTGCAACTTGTCGCCTCCAGCGGCGGCGATGGCGTTCTGCTTGCGCTCGCTGTCCGCCTGCAGGCACGTGAGCACGTGCAGCTCGTTGCGAATCTCGTCGATGACGACCACGCGGTGGCCGTCGCAGCAGATGCCAGCGAGGCCGTGCGGCCGCCCCATGAGAAAGGGTATGGTCTGCACCACTGAGCCGTCCTCCGCCGAAAGCACGTGGACAGCGTCGCCGCGCCGATCAGTCACGTAGAGCCGGCCCTCCCAGGCGGCGACGCCGTCCGGCAGCTCGAGCAGCGGCTTTCCACGCGTAGCGCCCTCAACGAAGGTTGGCACGAGGAAGCGGCGGAAGGCACCGTCGGCCGTTGAGAAGACCTGCAGACGCCTGTTGAAGGCATCGACAACGTACAGTTCCGCACCAAACACGGCAAGACCTGCGGGCCGGCACGCCTGCCGCGGCTGGCTGGGCATCGGAAACCTTGGGCTGCTTGCCCGGTGTCGCATAGACGGCGGCGCAGAGCACTCGAGGAGGAAGGTAAACTTGAACGCGAGGTCCGTGGCGTCCAACGCCACGATGCGCGTGTTGCCGCTATCAGCGACAAAGAGCGTGCCGTGGTCTGAGGAGAGAGCAAGACCGTTCGGGTACCGAAGCTGGCCGTCAGCATGGCCATAGCTGCCCGTGACCAGCAGTTGCGTGCCATCATACGCGAATTTTCGTATGGCGCAGTTGTAGCAATCGGCTACGAAGATCTCCGTTTTGCTGACGGCAATGCCGCGCGGGCCACGTAGCCGCAGGTTGGGCGCCAGATTGTTGCCAACAAGCGTGGATAGCACCCGTCCGGACTCCGGTGCGACGGTGAGCACCTGGTGTGAGCCGGTGTCGGATATGACCAGGTGCCCGTTTGGAAGCACAGCGACACTGCTCGCGCAGTCTAGCTGCGAGAGGTGGTGAAGAATCAGCGGGCGCAGCCGAAGGGAAGACTCGAGCGTCTGGCGGGTCGGCGAGGTGATGCGGCCGGAGGCCGGCGGGGTGGAGCGACCAGAGCCGAACATTGCAAGAGGCGGCGCGAACGGCGGCGGCACGCGAAGCGGCTGAGACCCGAGCAGTGCCGGTGGCCCAAGCGGCGGTGGCTCAGCAGCACGAACAACGCTGGGAGGCTGCACCGCCATTTCCTTGAGACGGATGTCGTTCTCGGGCGATTTTAGGGGAGGCCGGGCCGATCCCTCCCAGCCCCTTGCCGACTCCGAGCGTCGAAGCCAAATTCGGCTTCAAGGCGGACGGTCTTCCAGCTCCCCATGCCCCGTCTCCGCACGCCAGGTCCAGGCGCGTACGACATTCCGCCGCACCTGTCGATAGGTGGCTCGCCCGAAAAGCGACCTTCCGCTGCGTTCGCTTCCAACTCCCAGCGTTCGAGCAAGGGCGGCATGGGCGACGCGGGCGGTGACCCCGGCGCTTACGACATTGAGCATACACACGGCAAGGCTGAGGCCATCGCGTCCCGCAGCTTGCGCTCCTTCAATCGCGACATCTCCTCGGGCAAGGGATCGTTCATCTCGAGGAGCAGCCGGCCGACCAGTGCGCCTCCGCGCTCGAGCCGCGGCGGGCCGGGCGAGCACGACTACGCGCACCTGTACTCTTGCGGGCACGGCTCGCATCAGGTGACGAGCGCCTTCATGTCGGCGATACCGCTCGGCGGGCATATCCGCAAATCGGACACGCCCGGCGTGGGCGAATACGACCCGAGCGACAAGGAGCGCTTTAGCAAGAAGAGCTTCACCAAGGAGGGCAGCTACATGTTCGCCAGCTCGGCCAAGAGCCGAGGGTCGGCGGGGTCGACGACGACCGGCGAGAACGTGGGCCCGGGCAGCTATGACCTTAAGTCGGGGTCGATCTCGGCGCGCATGGCCACCTCCACCAACCCACGGCTCCCGGGCTTCGGTTCCAGCTCGGTGCGCGCGAGCCCTGCGTCGCGCAGCGGCGTACCCGCGCCTGGGGCGTACGACGCGGCCGCAAACGAGACGGTGCAAGCCCGCAGCGCGCGTACCTATAACACGCCGGCTAGCTCGGGGCACGCCCACTTTGGATCGACTTCGACGCGCGAATCGCGCAGCAAGGGCGAAGGCACGGATAAGCAGTACACAGTCGAGAACCCCGGGGTGCACACAGGCAAGGCCGCGAGCATCGCGGACCGCAGCAAGTTCTCCTTCAATCGCGACATCTCCTCGGGCAAGGGATCGTTCATCTCGCAGTCCAAACGCTCGCAGACGCCACCTCCGCGCTCGAGCCGCGGCGGGCCGGGCGAGCACGACTACGCGCACCTGTACTCTTGCGGGCACGGCTCGCATCAGGTGACGAGCGCCTTCATGTCGGCGATACCGCTCGGCGGGCATATCCGCAAATCGGACACGCCCGGCGTGGGCGAATACGACCCGAGCGACAAGGAGCGCTTTAGCAAGAAGAGCTTCACCAAGGAAGGCAGCTACATGTTCGCCAGCTCGGCCAAGAGCCGAGGGTCGGCGGGGTCGACGACGACCGGCGAGAACGTGGGCCCGGGCAGCTATGACCTTAACGCGGAATCGATCGCGGCACGCGCGAGCGCCTCCGTCAACCCACGGCTCCCGGGCTTCGGTTCCAGCTCGGTGCGCGCCGGGCCCGAGGACTGAGACGGCAGGAGCTGGTTAGATTATTGCAGGATCTGGGAAGCGTGATAGATGCAGCAGTCTTCAGTCAGCGCGCCGGATCGCACTCGTACCCAACGTACATGTACCCCCAGCAGTCTGTGGAGTCCGTGTGACAGCGTCCGCCAGAACAGACCACAGGCGAGGCCAGTTTCTCAGCAGGGAGAGGGATTGTGGGAAAGGGCCAGCTGAGGGGTAGACTGGGCAGGCCTCGTTGCCGCCGTGGATCGGATCTTCCGCGGCGATCGGATCCACGGATATCGTGGATCGGATCTTCCGCAACGTGTACAGCAGAATAGAGGCCACTGAGGTACTGGCAGGGCTCAGCCGACTACGCGTCGTTCATGCATCCGCACGCCCAGGCCGTGTGCCACACGGCGCCGTGCGCAAGGAACGCAGAGGCAAGCCGCACTTGGCAAGTCAAGTCACTTCACACTTGCGACTTGGCAAGGCCGTCGACCACGGAGCAGCCACACAAGGAAGCACTCTTAACAGGAGTACGTACGGGAGCGGCTGGCAGATATGGAAATGGATTGCCTTACACCCAATAGACTATGCGCGGACCCCGCCGCCAGCGAAGAGGGTCGGCGTTTACGCGATGCGTGGGACCAAAGAGGGGTATGGTCGTGACTGCTGAGCGTGCTGACTGGTGCTGTGCCGTGTGCAGGCCGTGTGGCCGGTTTGGGTTTCCGGAAGGGCCGATCTCCCGTTTTAGTCGGAAGCCACTGCTGTCGCGGTATGTTGGTGTGGGTCGAGGTAGTTCCAGGTAGCTTCGTGCGTGGGGTCGGCGCATGCGGACGTTTGATCGGAACTTAGTCCACGATATACGGGTAACCCGCGCCGCGCAACGAGAACCGGACCACCCCGCCGCCGCCGCAGCCGACCCAAGTGCGCGGTCCCGGTGCGTGTTGCCGTGTTCAAGCAACCACGACCGGCACCCGCAACGAAGGGCCAGGGGCAGGCATCTGCATAGCGGCCGAAGTTGGCTCTCTCTCTGCGGCTGCGTGCGCACGGATTCCTGCTGCGCGAAGCTGCTCAGGGTGTTGCATGTTGTCGCTGCGGCTGCTGCTAACTCGAGAGTGGCCGCGGTGATGTCCGCTGTGATCTCTGACACCATGGCTGCCAGAGCTGTGGGAGGCGTGCCTGCCATGAGCCCGGCTGCTGCCATGAGCCTGGCTGCTGCCATGAGCCTCGGTGCTGACATGAGCCTCGGTGCTGACATGAGCCTCGCTGCTGACATGAGCCTCGCTGCTGCGCGACCTGCGGCTGCGTGCGCGCCGCTCGTGCCGCGGTCCGTCAGTGTAGGTGCGCCCTGCATCCGCCTCATAGGGCGCTCCAGCCCCTTTGCCATCCTCTGCGCCTGCGCCCAGCACTTCGACTCGTGCCCCGGGCAGCTTGGCAAGCCGGTGTGCGATGGAGCGCTCGAGACGGCGGGCCGCACGGCGCGCCTCGACGGCCTCCTGATCTGGATCAAGCGTCTCTTCGAGCCGCCGACTCACGCTACGCTCGAGCCGTGCAGTGCGCCTATCCGCCGCCGCCGCCTCCGCCGCCGCCGCTCGAGCCTCGTTGCCGCCGCCACTGTGGGGCTCGTGGCGCAGCCGTCGCCGCGCATGGCCCTCGCCGACGGGACCTTCGGCTGCTTCGGCGGAGCTCGTGCTCGGCAGGGTGCTACGGCCACGCGGCGGCAGATTCTCAGCAGCGCCGGCGCCGGGGACAGCACCCGTAGCTGACACGTTGGCGTGGGCTCGGGGCTGGCTGTGCAAGGGGCGGTCCGGATGAGATCGGCGCTGAGGAGGCCCTTTGGATGCGGCCGTGGCCGCCGTGGCCGCCGCGGCTGCGGCTGCGTCGATTTGGGCACACACCTCGTCGAGGAGCGCGAGGGGCGCCTCGGCCAATGCCTCGCGCACGAGCTGGGCGAGGCGCTCCTCAGCGCTGCGGCCCTCAGCGCGGCGGCCCGCGGCCACAGATGCCACCGGCGCCACCAGCAGAGCCGCGGCCCCATGAGAGCCACGGAGCTTCGTCAGTAACCCTTGGAGCTGCTCAGCGCTCAAGCCGCTCAATTCGAATGTGGGGCCACTGTTCGGCTGAGCGGCGGCCACCGTCTCGAGACTCACTGGCGTGCCGTCGACGTTGCGCTCGAGGCCAGCAAAGAGGTCGACCGCACCCGCACTGCCCCACCCGTTGCGCCGCTGGTTGCTAGCGTGCGCTGCTGTTCTCTGCCCCACCCCACTCGCCGTCGTTGTGGCAGCGCACCTTGCCGGGCAGGCGGGAGCGGCGCTATCGCTTCGGCTCATCGTTGGCAGCTTTGCGGCTGCATGCATACGATGTACGCCCTCGGATCCGCCGATTCCATCAAAGCTAGCAGCGCCCTCTATCGTCGTCCTCTCGTGCGCGCCACCGTCCTCGCCTCTGCGCACCCACTTCGGCGGAGGTGCAGCCGCTACACCGCTTGCCCGCGCACGCAAGCGCTCGAGCCGGGCCACGTGCCGAGCGAGCCGCCGGCGCGACTCATCGCTCGCCGACGAGGGCTCCGGTGCGCCGGCGCCTGCGGCAGCGTGCTGAGCGCTCATCGATTGCAGGCTCGCGCCGAGATCGTCGAGATTCGCGTCGAGATCGTCGAGATCGTCCGGCCAATCAGACACGTCCGACCCGCGCGTGCTCAGCATGTGGGCATCATCGCCCTGCGTCGTCGGGAGCTGCAGCTGGATGCACACCTCATCGAGGAGCGCGAGGGGGGCCTCGCGCAGCCGTTGGCGTGCCAGCTGCACGAGAGCTGCGAGCGAGGCGTCCGGCAGCTCGTCGAGCGGCCTCTCCAGAGCGTGACTCAGCTTGGCGATGAGCGCCCGCAGCTGCGTCGCGTCCATCTGATGGAGCTCAATGGTGCGCCGCGGAGGTGCAACCATCGGCTGGAGCCCGTTGAGCCCGAGGGTGGTCAGCACCTCGTCGATGAGCGGCAGAGGCGCCGCGCCGAGCGCCGCGCTGGCAAGCTCGAGCAGTTCCGCCTTCTCTACCGCCAATCTCGCCACATCCACCGCGCCGCCGAGCGCCGCGATCAGCACAATGAGCTCGCGAACCGACAAGTCGCTCAGCTTGAGCTGCCTGGGCGATGGCGGGCGCGGCGGCGCCAGCGCCGCGGCCCCATCGTCCCCGGCTACGTCCGACCCGAAGGCGTCTAGCATCTCGTCGAGCTCGGAGAGCATCTCATCCTCGGTGAATGGCTCCCTTCCCAGCTCGCTGCCGTCGCTCTCGCTGCGCGCATCCTCGTCCTCGGCTCCTCGCTTACCACCTCGCATGCGTTGCTCCTCCTCGTCTAGCCGTCGCTCCTCCTCGTCCATGTTGTTATCGCCGAGGTAATCGCCGAGGTATTCCCATAGCGAGCCGAAGCCCGACCATGGCGAGTCGCGCGGCGGCCCACCCTGCAAAGCACCTTGTGCCGTACTTTGGGGCTTCTTGACTGAGTTGTCGGTGCGGCCAGGCAGCATCTTGGCGATCTCCGCCCACTTGTTGCCGTGCTGATTCTGGCCCTCGAGGAGGATGCGGTCCTCCTCCTCGCTCCAGCCGTCTTTGGAGAGGTTGGTGTCGAGCTGATTGTGCCATCGCTCACGGCACTGTTTGCACCCTCGTTTGCCCAATCTCTTAATTCACAACATTAAATGCCCCCCCAGCGGCCAGCCGGCCACGTCCATCGCCTCAGAAATGTGGGACGCCGATATTATTTTTCACTTCTGTAATTTTTTCCTACATACCCGATGCACGCTTTACAACCGTGGACATCAAGACGGCTGCTCAGTAAGCGTGAGTCACCCGAACATTACGACTGTTTCTTAGGTCTCTCTTATAGCCAAACGTCGGATATGGCGAACGAAGGCCGGTCTCGAGTAGAAACACATTACAAAAAAAACGACGTCGGAGTGCGCTCGATTGCTTTCATTGGCTCCGGATCTCATTCCGATCTAATCATTTTCATGTCTGTGAGCCTCTTTCTGCTTGCAGTTGCGAGCTCCGTGCAGGGCCTGGCCTCGATGCCGGGCCCGGCAGCGAGTTCAACAGCAGCGTCAGCCTTGCAGCGCGTGGTGGCGCAAAGGCCCGCTGTGGCGCAGAGGCGCTCAGCAGATGTCTTCGCAGTCGCCACGTCTGCTGTGGAGGGCATCGTCAAGGGGGCAGCGGCGGCGCCGGCCAAACCGAAGGAGCGCGGCGTGCACGGCACTCCCATCGTGCTGGGTCTATCGCACAAGACGGCGACTGTGGAGGTCCGCGAGAAGCTGAGCATCTCTGAGGCTCAGTGGAATGCTGCTTCTGCGGCCCTCTGCAAGTACGACTCGATCCAGGAGGCCGCGGTGCTGTCGACGTGCAACCGCTTCGAGGTGTACATCGTCGCGACCGACCCGTTCACCGCAACACGCGATGCGATGGCCTTCCTGCGCGAGCACTCGGGCCTCGACGACCGCCAGCTGCGCCCCAACCTCTTTGTGCTGCAGAACGAGGACGCGACGTGGCACTTGCTGCGCGTGGCGTCCGGCCTTGATTCGCTCGTCGTGGGCGAGGGCCAGATCCTCTCGCAGGTGAAGGCGTGCTACGGGCACGCCATGCAGCCCCCCTCCGAGGAGGAGCCTGTGGGCGGCAGCGGCGGAAAGGTGCTGGGCCGTTTGCTCAACTCGGCGGTCATGGCAGGCAAGTTCGTCCGCTCCGAGACAGAGATCGCCAAGGGCGCCGTCTCCATCTCGTCGGCCGCGGTCGAGCTTGCGATCCTCAAGTCGATCGTGGACCTCGGCAAGCCCCTCGCCGAGCTTCGCATCGCCGTCGTCGGCGCGGGCAAGATGTCCAAGCTGCTGATGACGCACCTGGCGTCGCACGGGGTGACCAAGCTGACGCTGCTCAACCGCTCGCGTCCGCGCGCCGAGGAGATGGCGGCCGAGTACCCCGACATGGACGTATCCGTCAAGCTGATGGACGAGTTCTGGCCATCGCTCGAGAACACCGACCTCGCCTTCACGTCGACGTCGTCGACGGGCTGCATCGTCACGAAGGCGGAGCTCGAGGCGGGGGTGTGGGGCGCTGACTCGGCGCGCGACAAACTGATGCTCATCGACATTTCGGTGCCCCGCAACGTCGAGGCGCAGTGCAACGATCTGCCCAACGTCATCGCGTACAATGTCGACGACCTGAAGCAGGTCGTCGCGGCCAACCAGGCCAAGAGACGGCACAAGATGCTTGAGGCCGAGCTGCTGCTGCGCGTCGAGCTGGCCAAGTTTGTGCAGTGGCAAGAGTCGCTGCGCTACGTGCCGGCGATTGCGGCGCTGCAGAAAAAGTACGAGGCCGTGCGCGAGTCTGAGATGGCTAAGGCGCAGAAGAAGGCGCTCAAGGACTTGGGGGACAAGGAGCGGCAGGCCGTGGACGTCGTGACCAAGGGCATCATCAACAAGTTGCTGCATGGGCCGATGTCGTACCTTCGGTCCGACGACAACGACGGCACCAAGGCGAGCGTGCAGCAGATCGAGCAGATCTTCATGCTTGGCGAGAGCGAAGGCAGCCAGGGGCGTCGGTGAGGCGCGTGCCGCCCCATTTGCCGCGCCAGCGAGAGATACGAACAGAGAGCCGATCAGAAAGTGCGATTTCCAGTGTGCACGCGCTGTGGCCGGACAGACACTGTCCCCCGGCGCGTGTGCACTTAGTTCCCCTTGATTGGGGGGTAGAAACTAAAATGATAAAAACACGGCAGCCGCACGGCCGGGATGGCGCTTGACGGGAACCCGGCGATCCTGCCCCGGAACCGGTACCGCCCCAGATCGACCGCCGGCGGAGGTGTGCGCGCGACCCCCCGTCCGCCCGTCTGCCGTGCGCGGCCGCGGGGATCGGATGGGTGCGCGCGCGCCGCGGCGCCGGGGCCCGCTCGCCGCTGGCAGCGCGTGTGGGCGCCCGCTGCCGCTCAAAAGCTCAAATGCGTCAAGTAACGCCGGTCCCCCGATACCGATGTAAGGTGATCGAGCGACAACAAAGCGCGCGGCGACCGCGCGCCGGCGCCACCGTGCGCCGGCGCCACCGCGCGCCCCGAGACAACACCCCGGGCGCCAGCCAGGGTCTGCTGGAGGTCTGAGAGGTCTCTGTGCGACGCGGCTGGAACCTGGATCCCCTGGCCTGCTCTTCGCGCCCGCAGTTCGTATTTGAGTTTGGCTCGATAATCAATTTCCTACAGTTGCAGCCTGGCGAACGGCCTCGTACTTCTTCTGCAGCGCCTCAATCGCCGCATGATGCTGCAAGAGTAGCTCCACACACTCCTGATGACGCCCGCTCTTTGCGACATCGAGGCACGTGCCATGAGGGCCCTTGGCGTGAACATTCGCACCATTCTCGATGCAAAGCTTCACCAGATCTGGTCGACCCTCGGCGGCGGCGGCGATCAACGGGGTCGCTCCCCAGTGATCCACAGCATCGACGTTAGCGCCGAGTCGAAGCAGCAGCGTCGCACACTCGAGCGCGCCACACGCACATGCGGCAAACAGCGGAGTCCGCCCCCCCGGATTCGTGGCGTTGACGTCGCACCCTGCCTCGCAGAGCAGCTGCACGCACTCGGCATGGCCGCTCACGCTCGCGGCGTGGAGCGGCGAGCTGTCGAGCCACTGCACTGACGACACGTCGACTTGGTGCAGGAGCGGCCGCAGTCGATGGCTGTCACCCGCTCGCGCAGCCTCCCAGAGCTCACGGGAAGGGTCGACGCCGCCCGCCGAAAGCGCTGCCAGCCGTAGTTCGGTTGCGCGCCGTTCGGCAGCACTAGCGTCGCGTCGCGCCCGATCCTCTCTCTCCCGGACGGCGCGATCCTTTTCCTCTTGCTCGGCACGCCCTTGACCGCGCGTCCACTCGAGCCGCGCCTTCTCCTCGGCCTCGCGCCGCACACGTGCCAGCGTCTGGTCGCCATCCAGTTGCGCCTGGGCTGCGGCGCGCTCGGCTATCGACTTGCTTGCCCTCTCTGACGTCACACGCGAGCGTGCGACGGCAGCGTTCTCCTCTTCCACCTGCTGCCTGGCGCCCGCGCGCATGCGTGCCTCGGCCTCGGCCTCCGCCGCCGCCTCATGCTCGCGCTGCTGCACGCGCTCCTGCGCCTCGCGCCACACCTCCTCCTCGGTCGTCTGCCATGCCGCCGCCTCACGCGCCGCGTCCGCCGCTCGCAGTGTCGCCTTTGCCGTCTCCTGTTTCTCCCGTGCTGCCGCATGCTTACGGCCCGCTTCGGCCTTCTGCCGCTGGCGCAGCCGCTCGGCAGCCTCGACCTGCCGAAGCAGAGCGGCCTGCTGCTCCTCCCGCTCCTCAACGGCGCGCAGACGCTTCGCCTCAGCCTGGCGCTGGCGCACCCGCTCCGCGGCGGCTGCGCGGTCTTCGCGCAGCCGCCGCGCGGCCGCCTCGGCAGGCATCTCGAACGCCGTGTTGTCCGGGCGCGCGGGCAAGGGCGCGCCTGCCGCGTACGCCGCCGCGGCCGCTTCGTGCCACTCGTGTTCAGCGAGCTCTCGCAGCCGGTGCAGCTCGGCTTTCCGATCCGCCTCCTGTCTCTGCACGCGTCGCTCACGCTCCTCACGCTCACGCTGCTCCCGCCATTGGGCCTGCCGCGCGACCGCCTCGCGCCGCCGGCGCTCGACGGCTTCACGCCACTCGAACTCCTCGCGCTCCGCCTGCTCTACCTGCTCCACCTCCTTCAGTACCTGCTCCGCCTCGCGCCGTCGTCGCGCCTTCGCCTCCGCCACCGCAGACCAGCGCTGACGCGCTTCAATCTGCTCACGCTCCGCAGCCGCACGGGCTCGCTCCATGACATCCGCGGAGCGAGCGCGCTCCTCGGCGATGCGCGCGCTGTCCACCTCCTGCCGCCGCTGCCGCTCCTCCGCGTGCCTCACCCGATGATTCTCCTTCTTCTGCAGCCACTTCACGAAAGTCTTGCGACCTTCTTCTTGCTTGGCGAGCGACGCAGCGGCGGCCGCCTTGGCCGCGTTGGCTTCTGCCTCTTGCTGACGCTTCTCGCGCTCCTCGCGCTTCTGCTGCAGCAGTCTCTTGCTCTTCTCCAGCTCGGTGCGGCGCCTCTGCTCTTCATCCCGGCGCATGCGCAGCGCCTCAGCATCAATCGAGGTCGCCGCCTTCTCAGCCTCTCTTCGCCGAGCTCGCTCGGCTGCTATGTTCCGCATGCGTTCGTCAACCTCCTGATTGGCGCGGTCTTGCGCGGAAACGTGCGCGCGCTCGTAGGCTTCGGCTTGCACCATCGCCGCTTGCTCCCGAGCACGCTGCAGCTCGTCAAAGGCTGCAATACGTCGCTCGCTCACTCGCCGTGCGCGTTCGGCATCGGCGCCATCAACAGACCCTTTCTGAGATCCAGTCTGGATTGCCTTAGCCGCCCTCTCGTACAGCAATTCTTGCGAGGCCATTGCGGCCAAACGGTCGCAAAGGTCGATGTCCAAATGCGAGCACACAGCGGATTCTGCACCGCCGCGTTTCGTCGAGATGTCACTGCCGCCCGGCGGCCAGTCGACCGCTGAACACAATTCATACCTACGTGGGAGTTGCCCTTCATGTTTAGGCTTTTATTAGCTGGCAACATGCAGGATGATGATTGTAGATTTTGATGTTTTTACACAAATTTTTAATTATCCGGCGAATCCGATAATAATTATGCAGTGATGATGTGTTTAGACGTACATTTAGACGACACGGCACTCAGTTCACTCAGTAGGAGTAGCCGAACGTGTACCGTGTTGCCGGTGCGCACACTCACAATCGTCATCCAACACATTCGCCCCCCAGCCCCGCGGTCGCCGGTCCCCTCTCCAGACTCCACGAAGTTAGCACGGTTGCAGAAGCGGGCTCCGTCTCCGAAGCCATCTCGAGGCGCGCTGTCACGGGAGCTTGGCGTGCACATCTTCGAGCGAGAGCTCCTCGAGAGCCTCCGACCACGGGTGCAGAATGTACAGTGGACCGAAGCTCACGGTGGGCCCTTCCGGCCTCTGTATCTTCGCGGCGCCCTCGGCTCCCGTCATCGCCGTCTCGAAGTTCCCAAATACTTCTTGCCTAAGGTCCGAGGGAGGCACCGCTCCGAGGCACGCACCGCGCTTAGCGCGCTGCAGCAAGAAGAGCACGAGCACCTCCCACGCGTTGTGCTCGCCCTGCGCCACGACCCATTCCTTGTTGTCGCACAGGAGCGAGTAGCGGGGCGGTGCGCGCTTCGCACCTGCTCCCCCGCTCGCTCCGGACGTTACGTCGCTGGCGGCGCTGCCAAGTGGTGAAAGGATGCGGCGGCTCGTGGGGATGTCGTCTTTACGGAGAATGATCGCGTCCGACTTGCCGCGAACTGAAGTCAAGTCGGACGCGGTCCGCCGTTGAGCTCCTGAACTGAAGTCAATTTGCGGAAGCCTGGCTGGCCCCAGGTGGCGCGGAATGATGCCGAGGGCCTGGCATTCGGACCAATCGCCGAGGTCGGGCGTGAACCACCCTTGAGCTCCCGAACTAAAGTCGATTTGCGGAAGCCTGACTGGCCACAGATGGCGCGAGCTGAAGCCGATGGCCTCGCCTGCTGAGCGCCAGAAGATAGCTGTCTTGGGTGCTGGCTGTGCCGGGCCCGAGAACATGCTCGACGACTGCGCGCCGAATGGCGCCGATCCGCCGAACATGCCCCCCCCGCCGAACATGCCCCCCCCGCCCAGAGCAGGAGCCGGGGCGGCTGCGCCGAACATGCCCCCCCCGCCAAGAGCAGGAGCCGGGGCGGCCGCCGCCGCCGCCGCCCCCGGCGCTGGCGGCAGCCCCACGGGAGCCGTCGCCGGCACCTGCGCGCCTGGCGAAGACAAAATCATGTCGAAGAAGGTGGCAAACACGTGGACCAGCACCTCGCTATCCATGGGCAGGGACGAGTTCCACTGGGCACCCCCGCCGTCCCACTTGTAGCACGCGACGCAGTGACCGTCCGCGAGCTCCCGGATGCGCCGCTGCACATACGACGCGCTCTCTGCCGAGAATCCGCGGAGCTCCTGCCATGCCGCCGTGAACCGCCTGAGCTTGCCATGCTGGTGCTTGAGCGCCTTCGACTTTTCGTCGGCGTGCGCGTGCTGCAGCCACTGGGGGACTGTCATCGCCTGGCCCGGAGCTGGCGCGCCCGGAAGGGCAGCAGCAGGCTTCGGACCGAAGAGGGGCGGGGCGGTGGGAGCGAAGGTGCCGCCAAGGTTAGCATATGGCGAGGCGCCGATCGCTCCGAACAGCCCACCACCAGCAGCACCAGCCGCCGCCGCCGGGGCAGCGATGCCAGCGGCTGCCGCCTGCTGCACGAGCTTCTCGTTCGCCTCGAAGAGCTGCGCCAGCGGCTGCAGCACCACCGCCGACATCCACATGCGCAGGTTGTCGCGCCACCTGTCCATCTGTTGATCGTGATCGATCGTGCGAAGTAGCCGCTGCAGCTCCGGCTCCGTGGCTTCATGCTCATGGAGAAGGAGCTTGTGCTGCGGCAGGAACAGGTGCGCCCGCAGGAGGAGAGCGCGCCGAGCGATCATACTCGGGTCCTCGTGCGTGTCGCTCGAGCTGGGTACGTACCTGAAAGTCGCACAAGGGCAGCGCAGGCGTGAGGGCAAAGGGCTTCGCCAGCCGCAGGCAGCGGCACGGGTTGAGGGCGCGCGCGCAACATAGCGCGCGCTCGGTGACTCACATAGCGCGCTGGTACTTGCTGCCAGATCCACCGTTAGCACCTGAACCCATCCCGGGTTCGCTCAGCCGCCGCTTGGCCAGCCCGGATCCGTCTTGCACTAAGAACGCCGGCGAGGAGATGGCGAATGGCGACGAGACATTGTACAATGTCAACTCGTTCGAAAAGCCCGCGCCCATGAAGTTGGAGCCGCTGCCAGAGAAGACGGCCTTCGAGCCTATCGAGTTTGACGGCGCCGGCGACTTAACCATCGCACCCGGCGACGCGAGCGCGGCTGGGCTCGAGTACATGCCTGACAGTGGGCTGCCTAGTGACTGGCGGTAATCGGGCTGTGAGCGGGGCTCCTCATGGCGCCTGTCAAGTTCCGCGCGCTGGTACTGCAGACGATGGGTCAAGACGGAAGGCGAGAGGCTTGAGTGAGGCGATTGACTTGCCACTTGCGGTTGACGGTCGACGGCTTTCATAGAAGCCTTTCGGTTGCGAGCTTCCACGGCACGGTCAGGCTCGACACGCTTGCCCTTGCCAATGGTTGACGCGTGGATGTACCCAGTGGATGTACGTACCCAGTGGAGTCGGACCCAGTGGCTGTAGATAGCGATAGAAAACACGAGCAGGGCTACGGAGACGGCATGTGCGCCAAGCAAGGCCAGCACAAGGATGGGCTGACCCGTCGTCGGGTAAAATGCCGCATCAATTAGTGCGGTCGTCGCGCCCGTGAAAACGAGAATCGCGTGCGGCAGGCAACACAACGTCGCGGCAGTAAGCAGGTACGACCTCGGCCCCGTACCCGCCTCCCACACGGACATGTTGTCGGTTCGCCGGCTCGACTCGAGAGTTGCGGGCTTGTCGGCCGCGGCTGCTTAGCGCAAAACGTGATGGTGCGGCGAAGGATGAGTCGGTATGTAGGCGAAAAAGTTTGCATTCTGCGTTCGGTACCAGCCACGAGCTCGGTCACCGTCTTCACGGACGCTGTCGGAGACGCGTTGATGAAAAATCTCATCATCCCAGACGACACGCACGCTGAAATGGTGCCCTAGAAGCTATCGCTCACGGGGCTGGGGCTGCGCCAGCCGTCGCGGCGCTCACGACCGTCCTTTCGCACGCGTGGCGCTTCCTGGGGATGGCGAGATTCGCCCTTCGTTCACCCGTTCCTGAATGACTCACGAGCCCCTCGCAACACGCAGGTCTTCTCCCCTTCCCACGAGGCATGGCGCAAGCACCCGATGCTCCAGGTCTCCTACCGCTCGATGTGCGCACCGCTGGATGTGCTCGATCCCGCCGTTGCCATTTCAGCTTCCTTGGCTCCGGCAATCGTCGCCCCGGCTCTACCAAGCTGACGCTCCCATGGCCCGCCGTGTTCTGCTCACAGGTTCCCGGGACTGGGCTACGCGACGGCCATCTTCGCCACTTACTGCGCGGGCGAGTGGTTTTACCTCAGGATCACGGGCGGGTCCAAAGGCCACCATTAAAGCCAGGACAGGGAAGCCTGAGCGTGTTGGATGGTGTTTGTATTAGAGCGCGCTGCTGCGGCCGGCGCGCTCTTACGCCGGTACTCAAAGACAAAGCGTCGTACTCACTCTTCGGTAAGTTGATCTTAAGTTTGATTGACGCACGGTGCAGGTGAGCAAATCACAACCGCGGGCCCGGTCCCTCCGAGATTGGGCAAACCAGGGCCGACCGTGAGATTGCCGGGGCGCGCTCGAAACATCGACTACCCTTTACGGTTTACCGGTCGTCCGGGTGGCAACCAATATCAATATCGTTTGTCATCATCCCCCCCCCATCGGGGCCACCCCCATCCCCGCCCAGTTAGCACCGACAGCTCGCAGGTGCCAGGTGAGGCATGCTGCATCAATGGGCGCCACTCAAGCAAACAGCCCGCTAAACGAGCAGGCACTGCGCGCACTCAGCGGCTGTGCGCTGAACGAGCTGTTGCCGCATCGAGGGCTGAGCGAGCGCATGGCGAGCGCGTTGGTGGCCTCGCACAGCGTCGGCGGTTGCAGCGGTGCTAGCACACGCCCCTCGGCGGCGAAACGCTCGCGACGAGCGGCAAGCGAGCGTGGAGGGAGAAGGGGGCGAAGAGGGATCACGCCATCTAGGACGGCCTCGGCACAAGTTCTGTCGAGTTCTTGGAGGGTGAGCTTGATCTGCTGCTCGGCCGTCATGCTGATCACGGCCTCCGCAAGCGCGATCGCCTCCTCCGACTCGTCGCCGTCGGACTCGTCGCCGCATTCGCTGCGACCGCCTTCGCCGATATGCGATGAGCGTGGCGTGCGCGGCTGCCGCTCGCGGTCTCCGGCGCCGCCGGAAGAGACCTCTAGCACGGCGCGCACCGCTTCCTGCAGTGCTGCGGTCGCGTGTAACAGATCGTGCTTGCTTCTCGCGCGAATAACTGCCAGAAGCGCTGCAAGGGCGGGCTGCACTCGCCAGTTCTGCAGCGCCTGCGTCGATGAGACTGGGAAGCCGACCGCGGCGGCGAGCGACGAGGTGGGCTCGCACTTGAGGAGCGCGTTGATCTTGTCGGCCTCCTGCTGCGTCGGCCGCAGCGGGTGGCGTAGAGGCGCGGCGGGCAGGGAGGCGCCAGTCGATGCGGTTTTCGACGTGGCCGTCACCTGCCATGAGGGCGGCACCTCCGGCACGACGCCGTCTGTAAATGCGGACGGCAAGGAACCGTCGGGCTCGAGCAGGTGGTCGATGCTCTCGCCGCGGCGCAACACACTGTTGTAGTGGTTCTTGATTGCATTGTCAGTGCGGCCTGGCATGTATTTAGCTATGTCTGACCACCTGTTGCCAAATGCCCCCTGGAGCTCGACGATCATGCGCTCCTCGCGTAGACTCCACGGCTCCTTCTTGACCGCCGTGTCCAGGTGGTTGTGCCAGCGCTCGCGACACTGCTTACCAGTCCGCCCAGGGCACATTTCTGCTACGAGCGGCCATTGCCGAACACCAACGGCGGCGACTGCAGCGCGCACGGCCTCGTCCTCCTCCACGGTCCACGGCTTGCGGTACGGCCGGTGCCCGGAGTGGTCGGCGTCAGCATCGGGCAGGTGAGGCAGGTGATACGGATGGGCGCCGCGGTGCGTCATCATGGTTTGCGATCGGAGCGTGAGCTGTGAGGGGACCGAGGGCGATCGGCGTGCTTGCAGTGCTTCGGCAAATCAGAGGACGGTTATTAATGTTTAGAGTGATACCGCGGGCTTCCCCACCCCCGTTTGTCGTTTCTCGTTTCGGTGGTGAGGAGCTCTTACTTTAGACACAATGCGGGGAATTCGAATT
>JWZX01001874.1:0-12191 GCA_001275005.1 Chrysochromulina tobinii | reverse complement strand
CCTCAAATTCCCGATTCCACGACTTTTGTTGGAATCTGGGAATTTCAACGTCATGGAATTTCGAGGGGGCTAGGATTACAATTCCGAAATTCCGGGATTTCAATTCCAAGTCCGCCCCTGCACTGTCGCCTCACCGAAGTCGAATACGAATAAACGGGTTAAACTGGGCTGCTGAGATGTGAGAAGGTTTCAAGGTACGGCCCTACGGGCCTACGGCAAGTGAAGCGAAGCCGAATACGCGGCCCCGCGCTCCGATAATTATGATCATCATTCCATCATTCTTCATTGATGCGCGTTCACGCGCGGAGCTCGCCACGAGGACGCACGCGGAGCTCGCCACGAGGACGCACGAGCCCAGCAGAAAGGACAAATCTCAGGTCGACACATCGAGCACACATCGAGTACTACTCATACTGTCGCACAAACGTCTCAATGTGCGGTGCAATGCGACAGCTGGTGCGAAGCCGAGCAGCCTGGGGCGAAGCGCCTTCGCCACGATCCACTAGATCCACGTGCCCTTAGTGCCCCATACGCATGCATACATACGGTACATGAGTCGTCGAGTCAGCCAGCCTCGTCGTGCCGAGACCTCTAGAGACCTCCTCCTAGCCGCGTCGTCGGCGACCGACGCGGATTGGGAACAAAGGCTCCTGGGACGATCGTCGGTGTTAATCTGGGGATGAGCTTGGGACGATCGTCGGTGTTAATCTGGGGATGAGCTCGGGACGATCGTCGGTGTTAATCTGGGGATGATCTCGGGACGATCGTCGGTGCCGCGGGGGTCATCGGGGAGAAACACGTCGCGATCGCCTTGCAGAAGCTGCGCTCGTCACGGCGCTCCGTGCCGTCGGATCCTCTGCCGCTGCCCCCCTCCTTCATCAATGCCTTCACCATCGCCCGCGCCTCGTCGCGCTCCGCAGTGACGCGCGTGAGCTCTTTCATGGCAGCTGCCTCCCGCGCCACCTCATCGCCGCCCGTCGACGCGCCAGTCACGGCGCTGGTGCCATCCTTGCGCGACTGCAGCGATTTTTGCGCGCTGCGAGGGGGTGGCGTCGGCGGTTGTTCACCCGGCGGCCACGGAAACACGAGCGACGGCTCGATGCGTCCGCCATCCCCGCGTGAGGCAAGATATGCTTCCCACTCTGCGGCGACGCTCTTGGACACCAGGAGCACGCGTAACGGCTTCTCGAGCTCGACCACTCTTGCCTCGAGCGCCCGTCTCGTACGCTATCGCGCTCGCCCGACATCAGATCCCACATCGCGTCAAGTGTGGCGAACGCCTCCTTCGCCCCGCCGTCGGCAGTGCCCACAGGCGGGGTGATGTAGCTACTGGTACGAATCCCCATCTCGATGTCGTACTGGGCCTTCATCGACTCAAGCCTCACACAGCGTTCCTTGAGTTCACGCCTCTTGTCCCCACGCGCGGGCAGCTCGAGAAGGCAATCATTCTTGAGCGAGTCGAGGAGAGCGCGGGACTCGTCCTCCGTGGAGCCGAGCAGTGTCTTGCTTGGGTCCTTTGACGCTTGCTCGTAGCGCTCCATACGCACTCCCAGCCAGACTCTCAGCTCCGCGACCTCACTGAGAAGTGTCTCACGAAGCTCGTGCAGGCGCGCCTTGGCGGTTGTGAGGGCCGCCTCGCGCACCGCAACCACACGATGGGCGTCCTGGGCCGCCGCCGCTGCTGCCGCTGCGAATGCAGCCTCACGATCAGCGTCCAGTGCGTGGGATGATGCTGTCCGCTGGGCTAGCTTCGCTGAAGCCTCAGCCACCGCCACCTCCGATGCCGCCTCGAACCCCATGGCCTCGATCGAAGCCAGCTGCGCGACCCGATTCATGGCATTGACCACTTCGTCCTCTGCCCCTTGCGCCTGCAGCAACGCCTTCTGCGACGTCTTCAAGGCCGCTGCCGCCTTCTCTGCCGCCTTTGCGGCCTCGGCGGCCGTCGTTGCATTCTTCGCCGCCTCGGCCGCAGCCACGGCCGCGGCCGCGGCGAACGTGGCGGCGTCCCTCGCCGCCGCGGCCTTCGCTGTCGCGGCCTCCACCGCTGCCTTCACCTCTCTCGCAGCCTTGCAGATGGCTACATCCGAGGCCGTTGCCTCCACCAGCTCGGCGTCCGCGTTCGCCTTCGCCACGGCCGCCGCCTTGGCCTTCGCCTCGGCCTCTCCCGCCCTCACCTCGGCCTCAGCCACGGTCTTCGACTCGGCAGCCTCTGCGTAAGAAGGCATGCGGCCCATGCCGTCCTCGTACGCTGCCCTCACACCTTCGGTAGCTTCTGCCCTGCGCATAGTCGGCAACACGGCCTGCTCGGCTGCTGGCGCGGCTCCCATATTTGGGTCGACGCTCTCGCCCCCGCCACTGCTGTGGCGCGCGGCCCTACGTAGAGGTGGCAACTTCTGCACCGGCGCAGCCTCTGAAACAGGAGCTCCGCCACGTACGCCTGATTGCACGTCGTGAGCACTGATTGTGCTTGATTGTGCATTTGCGCCAGCAAGAAGCCCTGCCTTCGCCATCATCTCAGCGGCCTCCGCCTCGACCTTCGCTTCGGCTGCCTTCGCCTCGGCTACCTCAGATGTGTGGTACTGTGTAGAAGCCAGAGTGTCATGGGCAACGGCCAGGGCCTCCGCTGACGCTTGCCTCGCCAACTCCGCCGCCAGTACCCCGTCCTTAGCCATCACCGGCTTCGAAGGGGTCGCTGGCTTCACCAGACTCTTCACCAATGGCTGCACGAAAGGGTACGACTGGAAACCTTGCTTGAGCTTGGCCACGTACAGGATGATGCTCTTCTCGTCGTTCTTGCCGTCCGTCATGAAGAAGTCTCCGGGATCGAGCAGCTGGGGCACTCCCAACACCTTCTCAGCCGCTCTGAAGGCCAAGGTCAGCCGCTGGGCAGGCAGCATCTGTTTGGACGCCGCCAAGTCAAGGGCTGTGGAATCTGTGTCGTGCACTGCCGCACACATGCAGGTGGACAGATGCATGTAAGCGCAAGGGATATAGGCAACTGAAAGAGATAGGCGCACCACAAGAGCATCGAGCGCACGGGGACGGGCTCTGTGGAAAGGCACGCGGGCTGTGTGGAAAGGTATACCGAGCGCGCAGAAGGCTTGTCCATCCGCAAATCCCTTTTGCCAGCCACCTTCGAGGATGACGCCGTACGGCTTGACCTTTTCCTTGACCCAATTCAGCAGGTCGTTGATGCCGGCCTTCTCGCCGAGCAGCTTGTTCACCTCATATGTGAGGATCAGCGTCCATGTGAGGCCGAGCACTGCCTTGCGAACCCCGCCCGCAAGGTCCTCGGCGCCGATGTTGGCAAGCTTGATGGACTTGGATTTGAGTTGCTCGAGGAAGATGTTGAAGTTGTCGAGCTTCTGGAAGGACGTCTTCGGCGCCTTGACGTAGCGGCCGCACGATGATCTGGAGAGAATCTCAAACAACTCGATGGGCAGCACTCCAAGCTTGATGTCCTCACAAAGGTCGTCTGTGGTGAGCTGGCGCTCCACCAGCCATGAGTTCCACCAGCGAGTGAACGTCTGGATCAGGCGAGACTCGTCATTTTTCGAGGTGTGAGTCGGTATCGGGTCGAGGGATTATCTACTGACCATCGACTGATGGCAGTCGGCAGCTTTTTACTTTGAGTTGCTGTGCTTCGAGGTCGTCATCGAGCGATCTGCCATCGCCTCTCAGCGCGTCCCGGGGGCTATTGACCCAATCCTCGTTCTTCTTCTTTGCAACTGGCATGGATACTTCACCAGAGCCGCGGTGGACGCTACGTTCAATGTGAAAAACGCGAGGTCTGTGTGTGCAAGGTTTGCGAGTGTTTTTGTGGCGGGTGGCTGACGTTACACTCGTGTACCGGGTATCACAGAAATCTCGAAGTTTTGACGAGTTTTGATGGGATGCAGACGTGAGCGCATGCAATCGGAACACTCTCATACATCCGGTGTCATACATCGCAACTAGGCCGGAATCACCTCCGAACGTTTCATAGGTTGCGCAAGTTTTTCGAAAAACGAGATCCCGCCAGGATTCCAGGGTGGCCTCTGTCGTGGAGGGTGGGTACCTCGTGGTGGGTGCCCATCGGAACCCTTTTACATGACAATAATCATGGCCTTTCATCGGCATGCAGTGGCCAAGGTATCAGGCCGTCTCGACGCGCGAAAAGATGGCGACGAGTTGGGCGACGCGTTGCGACTCCTCAAACTAGGTCACACAAGTGTGCCTCTTCTCAGCCAGCCAGCACTCATCGTTGCAGCTGAGCCACTGCCCCAGTCTCTTGGCAGAAGCCGCAGCCGCAAGCAGCAGCGCTGCATTCGCAGGCAGCAGCGTTGCTGCAACGCAGCTGCCTGCTGTTGCGGTTTCTGCTCAGAGTTTGGCGGCGTGGGCGGGGCGTTCGGTGTGCTCAAGGGTGTGCTCGCAGCAGATGCCACCGAGGAGGCCCCGGTGTTGATGCTTGGTGACATGCGCATCGCCTTCAGACCGCCCACACCTCCGCCAGAGGAGGCCGCCGCTTCCCCCGCTTTGTATCTCGGTGACAAGCGCATCGCCTTTAGGCCGCCCACGCCTCCGCCAGAGGAGGCCGCCGCTTCTCCCGCTTTGTATCTCGGTGACAAGCGCATCGCCTTTAGGCCGCCCACGCCTCCGCCAGAGGAGGCCGCCGCTTCTCCCGCTTTGTATCTCGGTGACAAGCGCATCGCCTTCACCGGTGATCGCGGGAGAGCGGCGATCTCCGACTGAATGCCTAGAGGAGGGGGTCGGAGCAAGGCGTCGGCTCTCAGGCGCTCAGCACCAGTTTTACCGCGAGCACATGCGCGCCGGCGCTTCGCCTTCCTCCGCCGCTCAGCGGCGCCGGCGGGCGGCGGCGGTGACCGTAATGTCAGGGCTCAGGCGTGGGGCGCGAGCTAGGGACCTTAACATTTAATACCTCGGTGTATAATTTTCGGTCCCCCTCCCCGCCGCAGTTGCCGCCTGTGCGGCGCGTGCCGGCGCGCGCCGGATACCGCTTCGACCGCGACGAGCGTCCGTCGGTAAGTTCTGCGGCGCGCGCGCCCGCGCGCCGCGTTCTAGTTGGACCGTGTTTATCTGACGCGGAAACGATACCCGCGGGTGCTCGGTGCTCGTCGCTCCAGCTGCCTCCACGCCCATTATCGATATATGCTGCCATTTTACCCGCGCACGACTTCGAACGACCCGCCGGCGCCGCACGTGACAGTTACACGATAGTCACGTCTCTACCGGCGGGTATGGTGCCGGCGGGTTACGGGCCGAGAGCCAGCGCCTGCCGCCTCCCGGAAACGCAAATAAAGCGCAAATCCGAAACGGAAACTGAGATGACCGCGGATCGACGAGCGGAGTATCTAGAATCCGTCGCGCACCGACATCGGTCAACATCGCCACCAAGACCAACGAAGGCGTCGGGGGTTGTGATCGAGATCGCGCAGATCGGCCCAGATCGGCCGCGATTGGTCACGGTTGACGGTACTCAATAAGCAGCTGTGGTGATGCTAACCGCGGTCACACAAACACTATTCACTCGATGGACGATGCTGCATGCTCCGTATGGATCGGACACCACTTGCGCACACGCTCTCGATACGGAGAACACGAAAATGTGGGCCGCCGCACTATACCCGGCCCGCCGTTTCATAGACATAGTCGTCACTCACAATCAATGCCCGTAGTACCCAGATCTTGAACCCACAGTCCCACCGATCCTTTGCCGCCGACGTGGTCCGAGACATGCCACAGCACGGCGAGCAATCTCGGGTGTCGAGACGCGAGGCTCGCTATCTCCGCATGGCGGGGTTGACTCTGAGGCTCGCGGCCCCGGCCTCGTGCTGCGCAGGGGCAGCCCCCCTGTGGTGCCACCCGCGCGGCGCCACCCGCGGTCATCGAGAGCTCATTGGTAGTGCTGCTTGCCCCATTGGTAGTGCTGCTTGCCGTTGTCGGCGCTCGCGGGGTAGGCCTCGTCGCGAGGCGCCCGCGTGTGCTCGGCGGCCGACTGTGCGTTAATCTCGGTGAGATCCTGCTTGGACACGTTGACGCGCATGCCCAGCCCGGGCAGCCCGACCGCGATGTGCTCCTCCGTCTCGTACGCGTCGGGCGAGGGCGGCAGCGCCTTCGGCGCGCCCCCCTTGGCAATCTGCGAATGAGACTCCTTCTCACGCGCCGCGACCTTATCCTTGTACGCGTTCACGTGGTAGTTGCCCACGACGCGCTCCATGAAGAAGAGGCCGTTCCAGCAGCAGAGCGCCATCAGGAACACACGGACCGCCGTGATCCACGTGAAGAGCTTCGCCGGCTGCAGGTGGAGCTGCATGAAGCCGAGCGTGGCGACAGCCACCAGTGCTGGCTCTCGGATCCAAACGTTGATCGCCGCGTTGTAGCCTTTCTCGGACAAGGGCTTCATCCAGCCGTGCTTGACGGCAAAGAGCATCGCGTAGTCGATCCCGCCGGGCACGCCGCACATAAAGAAGTGATTGAAGTTCATCAGCGGACCGAGCTCGCCCGTGATGAGCAGAGGCGCTCCGATGACGACCATCAGGATGTGGTGCGGCCAGTCAACCCAGTCCAGGTTCCGGAAGAAGGCCATGTGGTACACGTGGACGGAGAAGACGAGCGACGTCGGCCAGTGGTTGGGCGTCACGCGCTGCGAGAGCGTGTGCACCGGGTCGGTCAAGATGAGGTACAAGTCTGGCAAGCTCAACACTGCGATCCAGGCGTTTGCGATGACGTGCAGCGCAAACCAGCGCGCCTTCGTGTAGCGCGCGTAGCAGAGGTCGCAAATGCCGAGCGCGGCGATGCCGAAGAGGGCTGCGCACGTGGTGCGCCACACGACCTCGAGGACCGGCCGGTCCATTGAGAAGACGCCGCCAATAGAGAAGAGAGACGAGGGAATTTCGCGGTCGGTGACCGCGGGCATCTTGCCGTTGACGGCACACACGATGGCATACGTCGTGAGCCAGAAGATCGACAGGCCCGCCCATATCAGACCGTCCTGCATGATGGATGTTTGCTTTGTGGACGCCATGTGTTCTTGATGAGTTGCCTTGATGACGCACATACAGAAAGCGTGAAGTCACCATACTCTCAATCAACCGCTCACACATGCCGGGTCTGTGCAGGAACACACGAAGAACTCTCGATAAGGATCGTCGCAACTATCGACGCCCTTTTGGATCGCCTCGCCATATGCCGTCGTCCCGCCTCGCACCCTTCCTCTCTCGCGATTTCACTCTTTTGTATCTAATCAACATCTGCGAGTTCTTCGCGTCGACGCTCTCGCGCCTCTGCGCATTGCAATGGCTCTACGAGGCGACCGGTGACGTTGTGGCACTGGGTCTCGTGGGCGTTGTGACGCTCATGTGCCAATTGCCATCCATTGCGCTCGGCGGTGTGCTCGCCGACGTACTGCCGCGCGCGCCACTGGTGGCCAACGTGCAGAGCGTTGCCGCGCTGGTGGCTGTGCTGCGATGGCTGCTCTGCGCTGCGGGCGCGCTCTCGCCTGCCATCATCTATCTTACCATAGGGATGCTCGAGTGCACCAAGTATCTCGAGGGCTCAGCGCGCGACGTCATCTTGCCCCAAGTGGTCTCGTCCGACTCTCTGCCGCACGCAGTCTCGATTGTGATGATCACTAAATACGCAGCCGAGATTGCAGCTCCGTTCGTCTTCTGGGCGCTCGCGGACGCGGGCGGCGCGCTGACGCTCGCCTTCTTCACGGCGGCCGTCGGCTTCGCCGCGTGCGCCGTACTGCCGCGGCTCATTCGCGCCGACACGACGCCTAAGAGCGACGAGCAGAGCGCCGACGGAGGCCTCAAACGTGCTGGGCGCGATGCCGCCGAGTCGGTCGGGATGCTCAGCCCGAGCAGCGACGGTACTGGGCCTGCTGGAGCGCTCAGCGGAGCTGCTCGTACGACGTCGGTAGCGGCGGCGTCACTGACGTCACGACGAGAGCATTCCTTGCTGGGTTCGTCACGACGAGAGCATCCCTTGCTGGGTTCGTTGCTGTGGCTCTCGCGCGCGTGGCGTTCCGCGCTCGTCAAGATGGTCGAGGGCGTGCGCTACATCCTCTCCCATCCGCTGCTGCCCGGGCTGTATGCCCTTGACTGGGGCTTCACGTGCGTCTCGTACTATCGTGAGTCTTCCCCATGTGGGTCGGTATCTGGCTTGCATGCATGTGCTCACCATGGCGCTCGGCGCTATGCTCCTCCTTCGCAGGTGAGCTCTTCCCCATGTGGGTCGGTATCTGGCTCACGCACGGTGTACCGGTGGGCCTCTCGAGCCGCGGTGTGGTCGCTCTGCTCGTCGTGGCCAACTTCTCTGGCGGCATGGCGGGCGCTCTCGGCACGCTCGCCCTCAACGCGTATCCATATAAGGGTCGCCTGGTGCTCTATGCGACCGCCGGCTACGGCGTGGCATGCTTTCTGTTTGGGTGCTCGCCGTGGCTGCTCAGTGGCGCGCTCACTATCTTTCTCATGGGTGCGTTTGACGCGGTGGGCGCCACGATGCGCAAACAGGTGGTGCTGCTCTCCACACCGGACCACCTACGCGGCCGTGCCCAGTCAGGGCACCAGTTTGCCGCCAACGTGGCCAATTCGATCGGGCAGATTTACGTGGCCCTCGTGGTCGCACAGGTTGGCGCTGATTACGTCTGATGGCCTCTGATGGGCTCTCTCGTTGACACTGATCACGTCTGATGGCCCTCTTGGCCGCACAGGTTGGCGCGGGCCTGACGATGCAGCTGGGGGGGCTGATCACTGAGACCATGACCTGCTTCTTTGGCTGGAAGATCCCTTCGCTGCTCACCCTGTCGACTCTTGTGGGCGCGAAGCACGTCGACGCGACGCACCCGATGGGGGCGGCCAACGAGGCAGCTCAGGAAGAGGAGCGCCGTGCTGAGCGACTGCCGCAGCTGGTCTCTGATGCTGATGCTGAGCGGCACGGCACGGGACATCCCAACGATTGGCATGAGCTCAACGATGCGGCGCGAGCGGCGAGGGAATCTTGGAAGAAGTAAGTAAGTAAAAAGCCGAGTTGTAAAGGGCCCGCACGGGAGAATGATGAATGACGTGTCGGGACCACCGCGCACCGGGCGCCACGGGGACGGTGTTCACCGCCCCGCCGCGCGCCCGCCATGGCGCCCGCGACCGGCGCCACCCGGGCACCCGGCGGGACCGCGCCGCGCCGCGCCCGCCGGCGCGCAGCGTCCGCGGGGCCGACGGACCGAGGCCGGGGGGGGGCACGGGACTTTGGGGCATGGGGGGCTTCGGCACGCTTGCAGGGATGCGGCACGCGTGCCGTGCGCTAGTATGTAGTGTAGGTCCGCCCCCCCCCGCCTGCCGTGCCCCTCTCGACAACCCGCCCGGGTACTTTTTTCGACCCTCCGTCACACTCACTCCGTACGTGCTACGTCTCGTTACGATCTTACGAGAAACGAGCGCGACAGTCTGCTCTCACCTCAACCCACGGGCCCACGGCGGGGATGGTAGCGGTGGGCCGGGCTGTCGGCGAGGGTGCACCGCCGCCGATCCGCATTGACGTTTGACCGCATCACAACGCATCAGCGCAATCCGTGCTCTCGCGCCCGCTCCGCCCCGGCGGGCGTCGGGCATTTCTAAGCTCAGATACCGAACACCGTGTTATTGCCGTGCGGCCATACGATATATTCCCTAAAATCCATAGCTATGCATACATCATACATGTGTACAGTAATCTACATCAGATCGCACCAGTGGCCAATGATAACATATCAACATAGCCTCCACCGCATCACAGGCATGTGCCTGCATGGAACGAGAGGAAGCGCAGCGTGCGGCACTCAGAAGCCTCGATTTACAGCCTGGCGCTGGTGCTCGCCCGGTGCTCGCCTGGTGTTAACAGAGAGGGCTGTGCATGGATTTGCTCGTCTGATGCTGGTGCTCGCCGCCTCTCTTCAGCTCTTCGTCTTGCGCTGCGCCAGTCGGGTGCGCTGGCGCTGGTTGCGGAACCAGACCTTGACCTGCTGGCTCGAGACGCCGAGTTGCTCGGCGAGTGCCGTGCGCGCAGCGCGCGACGGCATGGGAACTGCTGCAAAGAATTCCTCAAGGAGAAGCTTCTGCTCGTGCGAGACAGACCAACGAGGCATCGCCATTGGCGCACGGCGCTTCTTCTTGGACAGCCCTTCGTGGGCATCCTCCTCCTCCTCTTCGGCGTCGTCTTGGTCTTGCTGGTCGGCCGGAACCGCAAGAACTGCCACGTGGCGCATGGCCAACTGCGTGTCGTGTGAATCATCTGAGCACATGCTCGCCTCGTAGTCCAATTTAGGGAACAGGCCGGAATCCAGTCCGCTGTAAGCGCTGGCGTTGGGCTCCGGCTTGTCGTCTCCCTCCATCATCGTGAGGACGTCCATCACGTCGCCGATGTCCGTGACGAAGTCTTCGATGACGGCCATGTTTGCGGCGGTGGTGTCCTCCTCGGGCTTGGCCCAGCATGCGTTGGTGGTGTATGGTGTTACATATGCGGGGGTGGTGTCCTCGGGTTTGGGCCAGCTCGTCTCGAGCTTGGCAGTGGACTGCGATTCGGCCATCCGCTTCATCTGGGGCAGGGCGCTAAAGGGCATGGTGTTGGCCATCATGCTGGTGCCAAAGAGCAAGCTCTTCTTCTGCTCCTCGGACAGGCCGTTCGGCTGCAGGAAAAGGTCGCCCGACTGGATCATCGTGTTGAGCATCATGCTGGCGCCGAAGAGCATCAGCCTCTTTTGCTCCTCGAGCAGGGCGGTCGGCTGGAGGATGTCGCCTGACTGCATCGTCGTGTTGGCCATGCTGGCGCTGAACATCTTCTTCTGCTGCTGCTCGGTCATGGACGTGAGCACCGTCGGGGGCGGCTGCACGACGGTGCTCGACTTCACCGACTGGAAGAGCTGCGGCCCCGCCCCCGACAGGCTCACCGCCCGCGGAGGGGAACCGTGAGGAGAGATCGGCGGCGTCAGCCGATCCGTGAGCCGCTCGGGCTCGGCCGGCTTCAGGGAAATGGGCGCGAACAAGTTGGGCGCGAACTGGTCGAAGGCGGGGTGATGCGGGAACGGCATGGTTGGTGTGGGTGCCAGCCGCAGCGACGAGCACCCTGTAACCCCTGAAAATGTACTGCACGTGGCAAAAAGCGGCTGAACCGAAAAGATCGATCTCAGAAATGGGTTCGAGCTCGCCCAATCCCAATTTCGTTATATATATGTTGTCGCCGAATTCAATCAGAGACTTTTCATCGACGACCCCGAATACGGAAAGTCAAGTCAATGACTACATGCGATTTGTTATCTTGACTTGACTTTCCCGAGCACATTCGAGGACTACATTGTATTCGAGGCCCTGTCTGTTTCTCTTGATTGACTAGAATTGACTTGCTTGACTTGAATGACTTGACTCGACTTGCCCGAAACGCCGCAGCCCATGGCACCGCCGCTGCTGCTGCTGCTGCTGCAGCTGCACTCGTTTGCCACCGCGTCCGCGAACGGCGCGACGAGGTTACCCGTTCAACGCTTCGCTGCGCCCCCTGGACACCTGTCAACGGCCCGCTTCGTGGATCTTGCCGCTGGCATCATCGTTCACAGATGTACGTCGGCGCTTGCGCGTTCCTGCCACGTGCGCTGCTGCGAGCCCCGTGCTGCGCCCGAGCTCACCGGAGCTCAGCGGCGCTCGCTTCGTGCGCAAGCGGGAAGGCTCGCCGCGGACAAGGGGCTCCACTATGTGAACGTCGCCGACAACGAGCGCAGCCGCGCCGAGGTTGATTCGCAGCTCGAGGACTTCGAGCTGGTGCGCTGCAAATTTAGCGTCGCGAAGAAGGCCGAGGCTAAGGAGATGGCAGCAGAAATGGGTGCCTTGGTGGGTGCGGCGGTCGCCGAAGTGCTGGGGCACACGGCGCTGCTGTACAGGCCGTCGCCCAAGCGGCTCATATGCCTGGATGACTAGAGAAAACTAGAACCACAGTGATGTTCGCGGTGACATCCTTAGGACCTTGTTGAGATAGAGGAAGGAGTCTGGCTGCTATCTGTATGTCTATCAAATCCTCTATGAGGAATGAGCATACAACATTGCCCATACACATCTCGACGTCAGGACTTTCAAAGACTCGGTGATACGTCTCTGCCCTCATTCATATGACAAGTCCATACATGTCCAGCTACCGTAAGTACGCACCATGCTACCGTAAGCACCCTCTCT
>JWZX01001873.1:0-17823 GCA_001275005.1 Chrysochromulina tobinii | reverse complement strand
CTAACCCTAACCCTAACCCTAACCCTAACCCTAACCCTAACCCTAACCCTAACCCTAACCCTAACCCTAACCCTAACCCTAACCCAACGAGGAGCGCAGTCGGTGCACGCCTGACAGTCTGAAACTTCGAATCCAATACCTCTATCGTCGCAGTCGCCATCGGAGGCATAGTCTCGGAGGTGACCGACGATGAGGGCGCCGTTGATGGCCGTTGATGGCCGTTGATGGCCCGTTGATGGCCGTTGATGGCTCTTGATGGCTCTTGATGGCCCTTGATGGCTTTTGATGGCTCTGGTGACGGCGGTGGAGGCGACGGCACAGGTGGTGACGGCGGCGGAGGTGGTGACGGCGGCGGAGGTGGTGACGGCGGCGGAGGTGGTGACGGTGGCGGAGGCGATGGCGGCGGGGGTGACGTCGGCGGAGGCGACAGCGGCGGGGTTGACGTTGGCGGCGGTGATGGCGGCGGTGGTGACGGCGGCGGTGGTGACGGCTGCCGCAGCTGAGACACGTTCCTTGCGCCTGCACGCACACGAGCCATCGCAAGAACAAGTAACCTCATCGGTGGCATCCCTCGACCTTTTTGAGATATCTCCGTCGCCCATGTTCAACCCTCGGCGAGTACTTACGTGGTCACGTCCCTCTACGACCATCCGGATTGCAGCGCGATTGAAGGTTTCCCGCTTCTCTTTCCGCTCCTCGCCGTCTCCATGGGCACGTGCGCCGAAAGCGCAACCTCTACATCCTTTGACGGGGATAAGGCGTCCCTGCGGGGAAGCCGTCGGCCCTTACTCGGCGCAACTTCGCCGTCCCCGCCATCTTTCATCTGTTTGGACTCTTGCGTGTTCTCCTCCGACAACGACTGCAACGATTGCGACGACGGCAGTCGCATCAGCTACGAGATCCCGATGTGCGCGGTCGGCACCGACCGCGGCGACTGCGGCGTGCGCACCGCGTCGCCGCCCCCGCCGCCACATTCCCCTGCCACGGTCTGCATGAACAACTGCCTTAACGCCGGCAGCAGCTCGTCCAGCGACGACGGAGGCGGCCCTTGCTCAGAGTTCGCAACGTGTGCCTACCCGCCGTCACCTCCGCCGCCATCGCCATCGACTCCGCCGCCGCCGCCACCATCGCCTCCGCCGCCGTCACCGCCACCTTCTCCATTGCCTTCTCCACCGCCACCTCCACCGCCGCCACCTCCACCGCCGTCACCACCACCCGGGCGTTGGAGTGGAAGCGGGCTGCGAGATGTGTGGCAGGCGGTGATGCGTGTGCGGTGAGTGCGATGAAGATGAATGTTGGTGTCCCTGGGCTCGAAGAGGTAGGTGACGAAGTTGATCGCGGGGTGGATCGTCTTGCCCGCTCTCTAGTGCCGCGGCGCGTGCATGTTGATGTGTGCGCTTGGGTTTTGTGCGTGCGGAGCGGCATGTGTGTGCATGGCGGGACTGTCGTGTTGATCTCGCGTGGCGGCTGGGAGAGAATGGCGGACTCGGGCGGAGATCGCACCTCGAACTGAATTGCGTTCTGTTCGTCGAACGCCTCCGGCAAGGCGACGACGAGTTTAACGAGTGGTAATGCGACGCACAGCGCGAGGCACAGAATCTCGAGGTTCTTGGGTTCGGCGTCTTTTCTACTGACCCTAACTGAACCGGAACCGTAATTGTTCTCACCATTAGTACGTGCGCGCCACCTTGGCGAAGTATGAACGAACAAACGCCGTACTGAGCATTTCGAGAAATGCGCGGCTCTTTCTTGCGAGTTCTGTGCAAGTGCACAGCCGCGAGCGAGCCGCAGCCCGCCCGTTGTCCGCAGTGGTTGGTCCCGGCATGGAAAAATGGACAGCATCCGTTTGGCTTGCGTCGCAGAATGTGACCGCGCATCTGGCCACTGCGTTGCTGGACACAACTGCCACTGACGCCGATGAGCTGGCCATATTGCGCGCACTCGGGGGCAGCATCACTTCTCCGGAAGCACTGGTACTACGATTGGAAAAAGGTCTGCAGGCGCTGGCGACTGAACTGTTACCAAAGCTGCAGGAGCTGGCAAGATCCGATTCCAGCACTGGTGCCGAGCTGCATGATAAGTTTGTGCAGCAGGGTGATGCCTTCACGCTGCAGTTTGGGAGCCTGAACACGTTCTTTGGTGGCCTCGAAGCCAAGATCGGTCCACCGAACCGGAACATTGGCCAGGCGATGGAGCGCGATCATCTGCACTCCGAGGACTCGAGCGACGAGTTCACCACCTCAAACTACATGATGACAACGACGCCGCAGATCGAGTGGTGGTTCGTCGCCGAGCCGGACCGAGCCGTGGAGTGGCCAAAAGAGGGGAACATCAAAGAGGACGGGACCAGTCATGCGACGAGACGCAGGCCACTGCCGCTGAGCGAGCTCAAGCATCGGCTGCACGAGGTCAACGCCCAGCTCGCCGTGCTCGAGGAGCCAGAGCTCATGCTGGAGGAGGGGCTCGGAGCTCGGCTGTATACAGGCCCGATGTTCGTCAAGTACAATGACCTGCTGCGTGGCTTTGGGGCAGCACTCGCCGGCTGCAAGTCCAACCGGTACGTCACGACCATTCATGTGATCAACTCGGTGATTGTCAAGGCCTCGAAGCTCACCAAGGCGGCGACGATCTACCGCGGCGTCGCGGGAGGCGTGCTCCCGCAGAGCTTCTGGGCGCCTAATGCTCAGGGCGTCCGGGGCGGCATCGAGGGCGCCTTTATGAGCACCACATTCGACCGCGAGGTGGCCCTGCAGTACGCGAGCCAGCCAGGCAAGCCGGGGCTGGTGTTTGAAATGCACATGGGCATGATCGACCGCGGGTGCGAGCTCGGGTGGATCTCGCAGTACCCGCACGAGCGCGAATGCCTCTTTGCACCACTCACCGGCATCGAGGTGCTCGGGACGCGAATCGAGGGCGCGGTGCTGGTGGTGGAGGCGAGGTTGAGCATCAATCTCAATGCGCTCACCATCGAACAGGTCATTTCGAAGCGGCGCAAGATGGTGGGCGATATGTGCATCGCGATGCAGGCGGAGATTTTGCACGAAGCTCGCTCAGAGCCCAGCTGGGCGCAGCTGGCCTCAGCAGCGGTGCCTCTGCTGCCACAGCTCGCCGCCACAGCCGCCGCCGCCGCAAAGGTGCTGTCACGGCAGGCGGCCGGCGCCGATGTTGATGATGATCAAGCCGCTCAGTTGGCCTCGACAGACATTCTGGCCGCGTTCATTCGGGACGAGTCGCACGCGAAGATGAACCGATTCTACACCGACGAGCCCGAGAGGTACAACGACGACACGTACCTCAGCGACACCATCTCGAACGCGATTAACCTCAAGAGGGCCATCTCATCGTACCCCTTCGCGCTGCAGCAGCTCGCAATCTTGCACAAGATGCAGGATGAGCTCTGCCTGCGCTCGATAGACGTAGGTGCCTCCTTTGCGATCGAGAGCGTGACGTTCAACTTTAACATCGGCCCGCCGCGGCATCACGGCTCCGACTCGTACGCCTACGGCTCGTGCTTGCGGACGCCACAGCTCGAGATGCACGAAGGTGAGTACGTCATAGCGGTGGAGCAGTTGATGGGATACCTTGCATTGGGCGCAGGCATCCGGTTCCACACATCGGTAGGACGCGTACTGACGGTTAAGTCGGGCCTACTACCCAAGGGGCGTGTGCTACCCAGCAACAAAGAGTCGTGCAGCCGCTTTGACGCGCCCGAGGGGTCGCAGGTGGTCGGCCTGGAGCTGAGTACCATGTGCCCCAGCTGCTGTTTCACTTGCATTCCCTGGTGGCTCTTTTGGCTCTGGTTGGTCGTGATGTGGGCCTCACCAACTCGTCTCGTGGGTCTCAAAGTGCACAAGGCGCCGCGTGTGTGGCACGCGTCAGACGCCAGTGCCACCGTCCACGCGCTCGGGATGCTGCTGCAGCACAAGGAGCTGCACATTGGGCAGCGGCTGACGCTTGCGCTGCCTGACCCGCAAGGGGAGATCGCGCATGGCATCTCGGCTCTGCTGCTGCTCTCGCGAACCTTGACGGACCTCTCGTTTGCCAACCTTGGCTTCGGCCCAGAGCCGGCCAAGGCCATCGGCGCTGCACTGGGCCGCAACACAACGCTCACGCGGCTCTCTATCCGCCATGTTCGGCTGGGCACCGCTGGTGCCGTCGAGATCTTTCGCGGGCTGCATTGCACTGGGTCGAGACTTCGTCACCTCATCCTCAACCACACATCCATCGACCCTGCCTGTGGCGCCCACGTGCGCGCCGCTCTCCTTGCGCCCACTGCGCTGACCGAGCTTGACCTCGCGGACAACAAGCTTGGCCCGGGCGGCTGCGAGGCCGTCGCAGAGGGGCTCGCGCGCAACCGCTCTCTCGAGGTGCTCCGGTTACCAAACAACGTGATTGAGGAGGCGGGTGTGAAAGCAGTGGCCGAGGCTCTCATTACGGCGGGCGCCGCCTCCGCGCTACGCGTGCTCGATTTGTCGCAGAATCCTATGGGCAGCCAGGGCGGCGTGTTCATGGGCCGCGCTCTCGCGCACAACCCACCTCTCAAGGACCTCCGTCTGGGATATGATTACCATGCGGAGGTCTCAGGTTTCCTCCCACCATTCAGATACGAGATTGGAGATGAGGGTGCGATTGCGCTGGTCGAAGGCCTGCGCACCAACACCAACCTTATATTCCTCGGTTTGCGCGGCGCATCAATTTCTCTGCAGGGCTCAGCTGAGCTGGCACATGCGATGGTGATCAATCCCGAGCTTGACGTCGACTATATATGGGAAGAGATGGCGCGCTTTGACCCACTTATGCTCGTGCCGGGCTGCATCAGTGTCTTTGGATCCCAGAAGCGAAAGACATGGTGGAGTTACCGGATGGCGCAAAAGCTCAAGCAGCGACAGCGGCGATTGATCAGATTGATCCCCGCCGTCTTGGGACCCTTGCGGTCGGATCTGCAAGAGGTTCTACTCCGAGACTGACACGAGTGCGGTCCCAGCGGGTAATGCGACGCCGAGACGAGAAGCGGCGCCGAGCGATTTCGTCTCGCTCGGGTTCCGGGCGCGGACTTATCGTATCCGTACTGCCCTGCGGGCCCTCCCCGCGGTACCGTTCGCGTTCCTAGAGATCCTACACCTACTGTACGGGAAATCGTCCACCGACGGCAAATTAGTAAAAGACACCCTCCGGGGGGAGCTGGGACACTTACTTACCTACCGGTACAGTACTCCCCTGGTACTGCTGCTGTGATAACACGCACACACGCGCACGCTCTCCGGCCCCCCAAGCACAGGGGGGCCGCAATCGCAATGGACGGAGGCGTGGCCGACACAGCCTGCAGGCAGTCGTCCTCTCATCTACTTCTCTGCGCCGGTTCAGTCTTCAGAGTTCAGTGCCACGGAGGCGCGGGCATGTGGGCCGCGAGAAGCCGGTCGAGCACCTCGTCCCGCCGTCGCTGCGCCTCGAGCACCGCCTGGCGCCACGAACCGCCGCCCGGCGCGCCATTAGCGCCCGCGTTAGCCACGCGCTTGGAGCTCTCGATCGAAAGGAGCACCGCTGCCTGCGCCGCGAGGAGTGTGCGTATCCGCGGATCTTCGTGGCCCACCGCCGCCCGGCCCGACTTGGCCGACGCCCTGCCACTTCCCCAACTCGCTGCTACGTTGCCTGCCACGTCGGGTCGGTAAGAGGTGGAGGCGGCGGTCGAGGCGGCGGTCGAGGCGGGCGGCGGTGCGCCTTGCAGCACGCGTGCCGCCGCGCTGCGCACGAGCCGAGCCGTGTGTTCGCGCCGGATGGCAGCGGCGGTGCGCGGCACGCCGACGGTGGAGGCGCGCGCAAGCGCAGCACGCGCGGCTGCATAGGGATCCGCTGGGGCCAACCGACGCCCTGTCGGTGCCACTAACGCTGCCGCCGCCGCTGCCGCGCTGGTCCCGTCCTCGTCGTCCTCGTCGTAGTCATGCTCGTCCTCGGCCGTCGTCGTCCCCGTCGTCGCCGTCGTCATGTATGGCCGTCGGGTAGAGGGAGGCGCGGCACGGCGGGTCGGCCATGGAGCGCCGTCGCGGGCACGCGACGAGAGGAGGCTGGCCTGAGGCGATGGCAGCGGTGACGACAGAGCACGCGGCGGTATGGTTGGCAGAACCTCAGCAGAGCGGGGGCGTAGGATGGCGAGTGGGCGCGTGTCCGCTGGTGGGGGATGGGTAGACAAGCGAGAGGACGAGGCGGCGGCCAATGGCGGTGGCTCCCCGAGCCGTGCGCTTTGCAGCCGCAACGCAAGCACACTCGATGCGTCATCGAGCGAGGCAAGCTCCCGGCTCCAACCGCCGCCATCCAGCAGCTGCTGCCGCTGTGCGGCCATGTGCTTGTGTTGACGGCGCGCGGCAGCAAGAGTGGCTCGCCGTCGCTCCTTGCGCTCGCGCCGACTCAACGACGCCTCGCCGCCATTCACGCCCAGGGCAGCGCCGAGGGAGGTGGTGAGCGCAGAGGCGAATGACTGGCCAGTGGCGGCGGCAGTGGCGTGGGCGGCGGCATGGCGCTCAAGCGTGCGCGTCCTCTCATCCTCGGGTTCCGATCCTGCCACCGACCAACCATCGTCGTCGTCGTCCTCCTCCTCCTCCGTCGTGTCTAGCTTGAGCCGAGCGAGGGTTGCCTTCGCCTTGTCGACGGCCGGCGCGGCGGTTGCGGCGGTCTCAGCAGTCAGGGAGCCCCTCTGAGCTCGCTCGATCTGAGCTCGCTCGAGGACGCTTGCGACGCTTGGCATGGGGATGAGCTCACACTCTCCGCCCACACGCACCTCCGCCGTCCAATGCCCGTGATGACCCGGCTCCAGTGTGAACGGCACGAGCACGTACTCACCCGCCGGCAGCTCCACCTCTGATGCACAGCTCACATCGCGCTCAGCCCGTAGGGGAGCTCCACGCAAGGCCATCTCCGAGGTACGCACCGTACCGCTCGGGCGCAGCGCCACCGTGGGCAGCAGTGCGAACCCGATGGGCGGTGGCGCAGTGGCGCTGGGATCGGCGCTGGGATATCTGGCGTTGGGGGTGACGTTGGGGGTGGCGTCGAGGGACGGGTGGGTGGCGGCGTGCAGTCGTGGGTCTGGCTGAGAGAGCATCGCAAACAGCGGCGCGGGCTGCGGCAGACGGAGCAGCACGCACGGATTGTGCCGCCAGCCAGGCAAGCGCATACTGCCTGCGGCCGCGTCACCGACCCACACGCCCTGTGTACAGAGCCGTTGCCAGCCGTCGAAGAGGCGACACGTGTACACGGTGGTGAATTGCGCTACAAAGTCGCTCAGCTCCATCCAAAAGGTACCATCCTCTTCGAAAGCATACTCGAGCGTTCGCAGCAGCTCAGGGGTCCATTCTCGCGCTCCGTCTGCCCACGCGCCCGTCCACTCGCCATAACCCCATGGGTTGCGCAGCCGGAGAAGCCGTCGACCGGCGACCTCCTCCAGCCGCTCGACACTGTACGCATGACCTCGAAGGATGCCCTCTGCCGACGCCACCTCGGGCCTGCCTCCGTCGCCCGTGCCCTGCGCCGCCCCGAGAGAGTACGCGCAGCCGATCGGGCTTCCTTCACGATGCCATTGCCCCAGGGCGGCCCACAGCGCCCCCAGCGTACGCGGCGCGCGCCCGTTGGCTGATGAGGCCGCCGCAGAGGTGCCCACGGCGGCGCCGCTGCTCCCTGCTGCTGCACCTGCTGCTCCTGCTCCTGCTCCTGCTCCTGACGCTAGTGCTGTTGCGACTCCTGACGCTAGTGCTGTTGCTACTCCTGACGCTAGTGCTGTTGCTACTCCTGCCGGTACTGTCGCGGCGGCGTTGGGGGCGCTGTCGTGGGCGGCAAGCACCTCCCTCAGGCTCAATCGGACAGGGCAACCTCCGGTGAGGTCTCGCAGTGCGCTGTCGGCAAATCCCGAGATGAGCGCCTCATAGCTGCCGTACAGCTTCGCGAAGCACTTTTCGAGCAGGGCCACCCAAAACTCATTCGGCTCGACGGAGCGCGCGTAGAGTAGTTCGCCACTCGGCTCGCATGGCAAACGGTCGTCCACGGTGACGCGCTCCCAACGGCCACGCACCTGATGAGGGATGCAATCAGATGCAATCAGAAGTCATCAGAGGCACTCACGGTGACGCGCTCCCAACGGCCACGCACCCAGAGCTGTGCTGTGAAGCTGCCCGGACGCCCGGCCTCGACGGCGTTGAACGCGAAGACCTGCTGCCTCAGCTCGGCACGTGGCATGGCCACCGCGATCGCCGAGAGCAGCCAGCAGTCGCCGAGCAACCCCTGCACCACATCCGAGGAGTCCGAACCGTCGACGAAGAGCTGCGGAGGGCCGACCCCGAGCGAAGTGCAGATCTCATGCGGCCGCTTCCACACGACGCCGCCCGCCGAGACGGACGGATGCCCTCCCCATGGCACGCTCGGATCGCGGAAGAGGGACGCCGCCGTGGCGGGGAAGTCGGCGTCACGGAAGAGGGCCGAGGCCACGGCCGAGGCCACGAGAGGAGGGAGCTCAAAGATGAGCTCGGAATTGTGCGAGACGAGGAGCTGCAGCCGCGGCTGCGAGACCCCGAGCCCGGCGGGCAGTGACGCGAGCCGGTTGTGGCGCACGTCGAGGTACTCGAGCCCGCGCAGGCCTGTCAACGCGGCAGGCAAGCTGATGAGCAGGTTATGCGAGAGGTCGAGCGACCTGAGAGATGCGACGAGGACGGAGGAGGGTACCTCTGTGAGCGAGGAGCTCGCGAGACTGACAGCCTCGCGTGAGGTCGTCGCGTCATTGTGCGCGGCCGCATCAGCCGCATTCTTCGGCGCAGCGGACGCCACCAAGGACGTCGCCGTGGCGGGCTTGGCTGCCGCCCCAGCCGATGCCGCTGACGTGGCGAGTATGGCTGTCACGTCCACCTCTACGGTCGCTGTGGCAGGCTTGGCTGCTGCCACTGCAGTGGCGGCGGCAGCCGCTGGCTTTGCGGCAGCGGCGGGTTCCACAGGCTGAACAGCTGCGGCCGCCTTGGTGCCCGATGCACTCGATGCACTCGAGGCTAAAACCGCTGGCCCGGATGCGATCGTTCGCAAATCCGCCGGTTCTGCAGGCAGCGGGCGCCGCGCCGCCTCTGCTGGCGTCGCCGCACGCGCAACGACCGACGTCAGAGCCGTCGCTGTCAGCTTGACACCACCGCTATCCAGCGCAGCAGAGGCGGCCGTCGCTAAGGTTGCAGGCCGCGCTACTGCTGTTGCTATCGCCATCTCCGTCGCCGTTGCTGCAGCCACCGCATTGGGCCGCACCACAGCCGTTGTCGCGGTCGTTGCCGCCGCCGCAGGTCGCCCGGCTGCCACATTCGCCACAACTGCCGCCGTTGGCCGCGCCACTGTCGTCGCGACAGTTGCCGCCGCCGCAGGTTGCGCTTGGCCTTCAAGCATGATTGTGCGGCGTTGTCGTGGGCTCTCAAATAAGACGTTCACGTACCGGCAAAAAGACACCGGGGGGAGCCGGGACACACACGGGTACGTGGGTTGGGATGGTTGTGAGGTCCGCCTTTGTGATCAGTGTGCCCCGGCTCCCCCCGTGTCATTTTACCGTACAGTTCTACGATGACCCGCTTGCCGGGGATACGGACACTTCATGTCAACGTTGGAACGTACAACGAGGACACTTTTAATCACAGCTTGAATTGTTGACTGAGCGTGGCGCGATGTGAACGCGGTTCGCATGTGGTTCGCGGAACCACCACACTCCTCACTCGTAGGTGGGGGCGAAGCGTGTACCACGCGCGTGCAGCGCCGTAGCAGCGCCTCACTTGGACTTGCCCTTGGACTTACCCTTGGCCACCTCGGCTGCTGGCGCGAGCTGGCTGCGTAGCTCAGCCAACTCGGCGCGTGCCTGATCGAGCTCGGCTTGGAGCTTGCGCGAGCGCGTCTGCATAGTGGAGATCTCGCTGCTCAGCTCGTTGTTCATCTCGGCGAACTGAGTGAGCGACTTACGCGTCGACTCGAGCTCGGCCGTCATCTCGGCAAGCAGCGTCTCGGGGCTCTCCCCGAGCCGTCGAGTCGACGAGCGGCGCAAGTCGGGCGGCTTTCGCTCCGTTGGTGGTGGTGCTGCTGGTGCGCGTTCAACAAACTCCTGGGCAAGCAATGCTTGCTTGAGCTGGTCCTCGGTCATGGCAGCCGGCACTTGCAGCGCTTCGCGCAAGGCAGCGAGCAGCTCGTCTGTCAGGGGATCGCCCGCGGAAACCGACACGCCCAGCTGCTCGCTCACCTCAGGCGCCGATTGGGCTGTGAACACGTAGGCGACGGGCTGTAGCGACGCCTCCGATGCGCCCTCGGCATCTCCGCCCTCTCCCTCGGCATCTCCGCCCGCTGAGGGCATGTCGGCATCGGCAACCAATGAGCTGACCAACGAGTTCACAGCCGCCTCGTCTGCCTCGCCGTTGCCGCCGCCGTTGCTTGGCGCTCGAGCGCTCAACAGGGCGCCCTCAAGGCGCGCGATCTCGCCCTCGAGGCGCGCGACCTCGCCCTCGAGGCGCGCGATCTCGCGCACCGCCTCCTCGCGCGCCTCCTCGAGCGCCCTCCTCTTCGCCTCGGACGCCTCCGCAGCTTCCCTCGCCTCGTTGAAAGCATCCTTCAAGCAGGCGATGTCGGCGTCGGCCGCTTCCGCACTGGCGGCTGCCTCGGCGCGCGCTTCCTCGAGCGAGGAGGCAGCCGCGGCAAGCTGATCCTCGAGCTGAGTGATCCTCGTGGCGGCTTCGGACAAGGCAGCCTCCGCCCGAGCCTCCGCTGCGTGCACCGCTGCCGCGCTCTCTGCCTCCGCCACCGCGGCCGCCTCCTGGAAAGCCGCCTGCTGCCCATGGAGCAACGTCTCGATCTCGCGCATCTCGCGCTTGTGATCGTCGAGCTGACGCTGCTTCGTCGCGAGCTGCGCATCTCGCTCGCGCAGCTCGTGCCGGAGCTGTGCCTCGTTCGCGCTTGCCGCCGGCGCACCCGCCGGCGCGCCCGCCGGGGCGCTCGCCGGAGCGCTCGCTGGAGCACTCGTGGGGGCGCTCGCCGCGTGCGCCACCGCAGGCGCCCCCACTCGTTCTGCCTGGCGCAGTTCCTCAGCTTCGGCCAATGCCTTCTCAAGCTCCACCTCGAGACGTTCCACTTCGGCCTGCAGACACTCGCCTGCACGCTGAAGGCGCGCCATCTCGAGCGCCTCCTCCTGCGCTGCTCCCCGCACTGAGGCCACCTCCGCCCGAGCGGCCTCTGCTTCCGCGCGCGCCGCTGCCAGCGCGGCCGCGGCTGCGGCGTCAGCCTCCGCCCGCTCCGCCATGAGCCTCTCTTCCGCCGCCGCCACTGCTTCCGCCACGGCCGTCTCAAGTCCCTCCGCCGCGTCTGAGTCCGAGCCCGCCTCCTTGAGCATGCTCTTGGCCGCCTCGAGCTCCTCCACCAGTCGTGCCGACGTGGCCTCCACTAGTCGTGCCTCGAGCTTGGCCGCCTCGAGCTCCTCCACTAGCCGTGCCGACGTGGCCGCAGCCGACATGGCCGCAGCCTCCGCCGTCTCCCTTCGCGCGCGCTCGAGCGCCTTTGCCGCCTCAGCCGCCTCGAGATCAGACCTCGCCGCCTCGAGATCAGACCTCGCCACCTCGAGATCAGACCTCGCCACCTCGAGATCAGACCTCGCCAACTCGAGATCAGACCTCGCCAACTCGAGCTCGTCATGCGCAACCTTCACCTCGTCGCTCAGCTCTGTGAATGGTGGAGGCTCTGTGAATGATGGGGGCTCGTGGCTGGCTGCGGCCGATTCTGATCCCTTCGAGAGCTCGCCAGATCGCAACGAGATATCGCCAGATCCCTTCGAGAGCTCGGCCACAAGCTCCTCGAGCGCCAAGCGAGCAATCTCGCTCGCGCGCGCCTGCTGCTTCGCTGCCTCAAGATCCTCCTCGAGCGCCTCGACGCGCGCCGATGACGCGCGCGCCGCCGCCGCCGCCTCCTCGGCGAGCGTCAAGGTCGGCGAAGTCGGCTGCGTGTCGGGGGGCCATTTGCGAGGTGGAGGTGGTATGTTCTTCGCACGAACCTTGGTGAGCTGGGCCTCGGCCAGCGCCAGCGCGGCCGCCGCCTTGGCCGCCGCCTCTGCCGCGTCTGCCTCCTGCGCCGCCAGCCGCATCTCCTGCGCCGCCAGCCGTCGCTCGTAGGAGCTCACGCTCAGCCGCAGGCTCTCGACCGTCGCGTTGGCGGCCGTCGCGTTGGCGTTGGCGGCCTCGAGGGCGGAGGTGAATGACGCGGCAGCTTGGTCGCGGGCGGCTTGCTCACGCGCGGCTAGCTCGTCGCGCGCGCTCGCGAACGCGGCCTCGAGGGCGGCAGCCTTGCCTTCGAGCTCGATGCGCTGCCCCTCGGCGGTTAGCCGTTGCTCCGACGCCAACCGTAACCGGCGTTCGAGCGCGTCGGCGCGGTCGTTGGCGTCGGCGGTGTTCGCCTGCTCGAGCCGCAGCCGTTGATTGAGGGTCTCTCGCTCCTCGAGCGCACGGCGCAGCTGCAGTGAGTCTGACTCTTTGCGCTGCTCGAGCAAAGCATGCTGGTGCGTCAGCTCGGCAGCCTGCGTGGCGCACACCCGTGCCTGCTTGGTGAGCTGCGCCTCGAGATCGTCGACGCGCGCTTGCAGTGTCTCGGCCTCGAGCTGCATCGAGGCGACACTCTCGCCAGCTTGGGAGAGCATCGTCTCTGACGTGCGCGCCTTGGACGCCAGTGCCGCTTGGTGAGCCTCCGCCTGTAGCCTCTCTCGCTCCTCGGCCACGGCCACAGCCGCGGCAAGCCCCGCCGCACCCTTCCAGCGCTCAAAGCTCCGCACCACGGCGATGTGCGCGCGCGACTCGACTGCGCCCTGCAGCCGTTGCCCCTGAGCGTGCTGGAGCCGCTCGAGCAGCTCGAAAGCCGCGCGATGCGCGGGGGTGCGATGCGCGGGGGTGCGATGCGCGGGGGTACGATGCGCGGGGGTGCCACCGCGATGGGCCGGCGCGGGTGGCGCCGAGATGGGCGCGACTGGCGAGCTGCTAGTGGGCTTGGAGCGCGCGGCGGGGGACTTGGAACGGCGGCGTCCCAGCGCCACGGGAACAGAAGGGAGCTCTGACTGCGGCGTGGCGAGGGCGTTCGGCATCTCGAGGTCAATGTTCTTGTGCTTCGCCTTCTGGATCTGGTAGCTGAGCTCATACGCGGTTTGGTCCTCCGCGGGTACGGGAACGCTGAGGTCGGCGGAGAAGGCGATCAGCACGTTCGGCGCCGCCTTGTGCGGATCCTTCTTGGTCGCTGGCAGCGGCATGCCCACGAAGCCGAGCGTGAGCACGTGCAACGCGACCGCGCCAGCCGCAGCCGGGCGTGCTTGCACGATGAAGCGGTGCTGCAGCACCGACGGCATCTCGCCCACCGCCGACAGAATCTCGAGGACAGGGTTGACCGTGAGCATCGGCCAGAGCCGTTCCAAGGCGGCGGCGGACGGTTCGAAGCCGAGCTCCGCGCTCAGAGCGTCGGCCAGAGCTTTCAATTGCGCGGCCACCGCATCCGCGTTGACACCGGGCGGCATGCCCGATGGCGGGAGCAGAGGAGACGCGACTGGTGCGCCCACAGCCTGGCAGTAGATGGACTTGCCGCAAAAGGCGCGGCCTACGTCTCGGTGCGTCTCGGTAGGGTCGGCAGAGGACGTCATCTTGAGCCGGTTGAACGTGTAGGGGCCGGCGTCGCCGGCAACGGCACCAACCCCATCGACATCCCCGTCGACACCCACGTCGCCACCATCACCGTCGACATCCTCGACATCCTCGACATCCTCGCCGTCCTCGTCCTTCGCCTCGTCCTCCTCGTCCTCATAGCCTCCGCTCGCTCGTCTCGTCGGCGCCCTCGTCGCCTTGGGCGCCGTGCTGGGCGCGGCGGGCGACGCAAGGATGGCGGAGAGTTGACGCTGCGCCAAGCTGAGCTGCTGCTCAATCTGCGCATCGAGATGATCAAGGGCGCGCTCGGCGGCAGCGTGCTCGGCGGACGCCTTGCGAGCTTCGGGCGTGGCGGGGGGTGCGACAGCCCACGCGGCCTCGCGTAAATGGACCGCTGAGGCCGCGAGGGTCGATCGGAGCTCCGCCCTCGCGGCGACCAGTTCCGCCTGCAGCTCGGCCTCGCGCGCCGCCGCGTCTGTCCTAGCACTCTGCAGCTCCTGCGCACGCTCGAGGGGCGAGGCACCAAGGCACATGGAAGGGTGTGGAAGTGTGTGTGGAAGGGCGTGGAAGGACGTCAGAGAATCGCATGAGCCGCGAGTGGCGTGAGCGCGCGAAGCAGCAGCGAGGCGGCGGTTAGGGTTAGGGTTAGGGTTAGGTGAGCGCACGAAGCAGCAGCGTGGCGGCGGCGGGGGCGTGGGTGCGCACGCACCTCGGCGGTAAGGGCCAGGTGCTCGTCCGCGGCCGCGAGCTGTAGCCGGTAGAGGTGCGCCTGCATCTGCAAGTCTGCCTCGCCCTCAATCTCGGCGCTCGCCTTTTGGAGCTGCGCCGCCGCGTGTGCGGCCGCCATCTCCTCCTCACACTCGGAGATGGCGGTACCCATCAGGCGTAAGCTCACGTTGAACCCCTGCTCAACCACCTCCATCTGCTGGCTGAGCGTCGCCGCGTGCCGCTGCTCCAGCTGCAACGCGCGGTCCGCAGTCGCCCGGGCAGCACGCAGCTCGACACGGCGGCGCTGCTCCGCTGACGCGAGCTCGACGGCGCGCCGGCGGCGCTGCGCGGTGATGGCGGCGATCCCGGTGGCGCTCGTGCCGGCGGCCGAGGCGCCGGCGGAGCTCGCCGCATACGAGGACGCCAGCCGTGAGCCCGGCGCCGCAGCCTTGAGCTCGTGGAGCAACGACTGGTTGGTCTTGGCCGAGGAAGCGAGGTTCATGCGGAGCGCCGCGATCTGTGCCACGAGGGTCATGCGCTCCGACTCCAAAACATCGGCGTCGCCACCGCCTGCAGGCGCTGGCTGCGGCTCTGTGGAGTCGCCGGGCGCCGCCTCACCGTCGCTATTCTGTGCGCGCGGCATGGCCTCAAACGTCACGGCGCCCGTTTCCTTGAGCCCGTACTCGTTGCGGAGGGCTACCCAGGCCTCATCACCGTTGATGGCAGACGCGCGCTCGGGCGTCACCGTCGGCCGCGTCGGTGTGCTCCGCGGCGGTGCGCGCCGCAGCGGCTGGTGGCGAGGCTGGCTCGTCGGCGAAACCATCATGAAGCGCTCGACGGCGTTGCGGAAGAGCTCATCGTCGGGCGGCGGCGCGGGCGGCGAGTATGCCTGGTGCTGGAGCATCACTGGAAGTACCGATGGATCCCCAGCCGGCAAGAGCTGCGATTGACGCAGCATTCGATTGACCATCATGAGGCACGAATCGCCGGAACGGCGCTCCGTGGCGCTCATCTGCGCGCGCGCGTCTTTGGGCCCGCCGCGGACTGCGCGGAGCTGCCCGACACACACAACCATGAATCGAATTGACGTCCAGGACGGTGCGGCTGTTATTTCTGTTCAAAACATGTCTCGCTCTCGGTGACTTGACTACGACTCTTGTCTTCTCTCTAGGTCTAGCGGCCACTTCCTTCTTCTTCCTTCGCATCGCCCGCACCCGGGACAGCGGACAGCCGGACACACTCTGGACCAGTCAGAGCGCCACGCCGTAGCGTAGTGCGTACAAACGACTATCACGCACCCGTACACGAGCGGCAGTGACGAGAGGGCGGTCGCGCTGTTCACTAATTGAGGACCCCGTCATCCTTGAGCTGCTTCTTGGCCATGACCAAGAATTCGGCCTTGGTGATGTCCTCCTTGGTCATATGTTTGAGCCCGATGACGAGTGTGGCGAAGGTATCCATATCGAGCTCCTCTTTACCTTCCATTCCATCTTTCGACATGATTTCCGTGATCTCCTCCTCTGACACGGTGAGCTCCAGATCTTTCAGTGCCTCTTGCAGCTCGCTACGGTCGATGGTGCCGCCGCCGTCGAGGTCGTACTTGAAGAACGTATTTACCATGTCTTCCTTCAACGCTTTCGCAAACATCTCGTCCACGACATTCTTGATCACCGTCATCTCGAGCGGCTTGCCGTCCCTCTCAAACATGTCCTTGAAAGCCTGGGTCAGCTCTGACTTGTCGATCGAGCCGCTCTTGTCCGCGTCCATCGTCACGAAGAGGGCTTCAATCGCCTCGTCGCTCGTGTCCGGCTCGCCACTCTCGTTCTTGAGCATCTGGGTGAGCATCGAGAATTTGGGAGCCTCTAACCCATCCAATGCATCATCGAGTTCGCGAGACTTTTTCCGGATGTTTCCGGCCCTCTTCCTCGCGTCTTTGACGCCACTGTCAATCTCTGAGGCGCCCGCCAAGAGCGCGGCCATCTGCTTTTCGAGCTCCGATCCCATCGCGTTCAGCACTCCGATGGGGCGCGCAGCAGAGTCGTGGGAATTCGCGTGAACGACTGAAACATAGTTTGTACCGTCGGTACCGGTGTCGCGAGACAAGTGGGGAAACTCACCTGATCTCGACTGAGGTCCAGCAAGACATCCCATATGAGTAGGGCCGGTGTGGGCTTATGTCAGGGGAGGGGTCGGTACATCTCTTAGTAGATGCATGCATTGACGACCGTACAGTCTTACCATTTTTACCATGTTAAACCATGTTTGGTCAGACTGCCATACCATGTATGGTCACACTGTTGTGTTACCCTTCTTTGGGTTTTGTCGGAAAAGCTAGTGTAAGCGGTCTTCGCCCACGTCTTCCCTCTCGATCGGCCTGCTGCGGGGGATCTGAGGAGCTTCGAGCTACTCTCGAAGTCTTGCAACAACCGGTGGGAACACGGACCACCGGTAAGCTGGCAGCCTGTACGACTTCACACAGTCCGCAAGGGTCACAAAGGACATCAGACCGGGGTACACGGAGTTATTCAAAGGTTCGAGGACCCGCGGGCCCTCGTCCCATCCCTGAGCCAATCTCGATCAGCCGGCGGGCCGCCCGCCCGCCTTGACTGCGTCCTCGAGAAGGCGCATCTTCATGTCGGTGATCTTCTTCCGGCGGATCCCCAGTTACACTCCGGCCGTGGTAAGCCATAGCTTATGGATCCGTGTCCCAAGTGACGAGGTGCCCCGATGCCATAGCCATAGCCATAGCCTATGACACGAGTATACACGTGTCCCAAGCGACGAGGTGCCCGCCCCGATGGCCGCTGTGGGACTGCACTCGTGTCAGTCTCGGAGTAGAACCTCTTGCAAATCCGATCGTGTCAGTCTCGGAGTAGAACCTCTTGCAAATCCGACCGCAAGGGTCCGAAGACGGCGGGGGTCAATCTGCTCAATCGCCGCTGTCGCTGCTTGAGCTTCTGCGCCATCCGGTAATTCCACCATGTCTTTCGCTTCTGGGACCCAAACACACCGATGCAGCCCGGCACGAGCATAAGTGAGTCAAAGCCCGCGTGCGCTTCCCATATATAGTCGACGTCAAGCTCGGGATTGATCACCATCGCATGTGCCAGCTCAGCTGAGCCCTGCAGAGTAATTGATGCGCCGCGCAAACCGAGGAATATAAGGTTGGTGTTGGTGCGCAGGCCTTCGACCAGCGCAATCGCACCCTCGTCTCCAATCTCGTATCTGAATGGTGGGAGGAAACCTGAGACCTCCGCATGGTAATCGTATCCCAGACGGAGGTCCTTGAGAGGTGGGTTGTGCGCGAGAGCGCGGCCCATGAACACGCCGCCCTGGTTGCCCATAGGATTCTTCGATAAATTGAGCACGCGCAGTGCGGAGGAGGCGCCCGCCGTAATGAGAGCGTCGGCCACTGCCTTCACACCCGCCTCCTCAATCACGTTGTTTGGTAACCGGAGCACCT
>JWZX01001872.1:0-14022 GCA_001275005.1 Chrysochromulina tobinii | reverse complement strand
AAACGTCTCAGCGCACGCCTCAGTGAGACGTGCATTGAGTCACTTTGGGTTGGTCTGTCCCTTTGGGTTGGTACCTCCGACCTTCCTAGCACTCTAAACATTTTTTCCCAGGGTGGGTCATGAGCGCCGAAGCGTCATTTTATGGCGGCCCACTGCTGCGTGCGGCGGCGTGGAATCGCAGGGCTGGTATGCACGAGCTAGGTGCGGGGCCAACCATTATGAGCACGGTCGCGACGTCGGCCGACGAATTTGATCTCGCTTTCGTCCAGGCAGCTGCTCGAGGCGAGACAGACTCTGTTGCAGCACTCATTCCTCGCGTCTCTTCCATCGACGTGCTCGTGCGGCCTTTGCAGGGCTTGCGCACCAAGGGGAGGCCAGCAAGCGCACTGCACTCAGCAGCGGCCGTGGGCTCTGAGGAGGTGGTTTCGCTGCTCATCCAAAACGGTGCCGAGGTCTCCAAAAGGATGCACTGGCTACGAGCTCTCACGCCGCTGCATGTTGCAGCCACACCAGCTGTCGCGCACCTCCTTCTCTCGGCCGGAGCGCAGCCGATAGCGCTCGATCCGCGCGAGCCGGACCCAACTTGGTATCACCGCGTTCACGGTCGGGAGCAAGTGGCCAAGGCCATAGATGAGTGGCGCAGAGCGCACCTCAACCCTACACCATCGCCACCGTCCCCGCGCGCAGCAGCATTTGTCTCGGTGGGCCCGATGAAAACGATACCAGCGCTCTCGGCAGCCGAGGTGAAGGCCGTTGCCTCGGTTTGGTCCGTGCTGCACATTGAGGCCGTCGAGGCCGTGGCAAAGCACCTTGAGCATGAGGCGGCGGCGGCGGAGTCCGTCCGCGCACTCGAATGCAGCGTCTGCTTTGGCGAGCTGCGCACCACGCCATCCGCGGCTGCATCGCAGCAGCCGCTCATCTGCCTACCATGCGGTGCCGATGGCACGACGCCACATGCCTTCCACCTCGAATGCCTACAGCGCTGGCTGCTACGCAAGGCCACTTGCCCCATGTGCCGTTCAGACGTGCGGCCGATGCTTCGCCGGGACCTCACCGCCGGAGGTGTGGTGGCGGGCAATCCGGGACCGCCATCAACAGCTCCGCCGCTGGCACCGCGACCGTCGGGCCCATCGACGTCATCAACGTCATCAACGCCGCTGACGGCGCGACCCTCGGGCCCATCTGCTCATGAACGGTCATCAACGGCTCCGCCGCTGACGATACGACCGTCGGGCCAATCTGCTCGTCGGGCCGATCCACGCTCTCAACGAGATCTGCAGGTGCAGCTCTTATCCCCGCCGTCCACAGGCGGTGGGTATCAAGCTGCACAGCACAGCCAGCAGCGGCGCGCAGCGGCTGCCCATGACCGGCAACAGCGCGCTGCGGCACAATGGCTCAGTTCTGCAGCGTGGAGAGATCAAGCGCGACATTCATCCCTCCGTGAGACTGAGCCGTTTGCGATGCGCCAAGATCCGTGGCGACGTGGGGTGTCTCCCTGGGCACCACGCCGTACGTAACCTCATTGCGTGCGATAGCGGCATGGATAGCGGTCGCGTCGTGCTGGCGTGCTGCGTGGGTGCGCGTGCCGATAGAGATAGAAAAAGCGAGGGAGACAGGCACTGGCCCGGTGCACCAGGACCCCTCTCGTTGAACCTACTAAACAAGTTCATCATTCATCATCTCCGTCCAGTTCCTGCTGCCTCGCGACGGCGCTCGCAAGATCCACGACCTTCTCATCTTTACTTCTGCCCTCGGTTGCCTCGCGCTCCTGCTCCTCGGCCACTCGCGCCGCGATGAGCCTGACAATCGCGCGGTCCGTCATCGCGCGCAGCCGTTTGGATTGCGTCTCAAGATCACGCTTGAGGTCCCAGTTGGGCCGCTTTGGCGCGAGGTTGAGCAGTGGCTCTTGCGCCGGATCGCTGTGTGCCACGACCTCTGATGGCGCTTCGGGTTGCGGCACGCGCGTCTTCTCGATGGCAAGCCCTTGCAATTCGGAGCTCTGCGGTTGGTAGCTACGAAACCGCAGCTGTGGACCCGACACAGGCACCTCAACATCCTCGTCAGCCATTTGGTCCCTGGGGCCTAGAGGGTCGACGACTTCACGCTCTCGAGCCTCTTTTTCTATCTTGTCGCGTGTTCGTGTCTTTGACGTCCGCTCAAAGCGCCGTTTAGGGCACCGCGAAACTTCGGAAACCTGATTCGCATAGCCACTGAGTTTCGCGGACGCCTCACCACTGAGTCGCCACTGAGTTTCGCCGAGGCTCATTGCGAGCGCGGGGCTTTCAATACCACACGGTGGACGCGTTTTGCATACTACTCCGCGGCGAGGCGCCCGCCGCATCGGCCATCGCCCATCGGGCACGGGGGCCACATCCATCACTCCATCTCTCTACTACGTAAACAACGTAGTACAATTTGACGGCGTCGCGATAATTCGCGTCAGGGTCATCCGAGGCCCAACGCTGCGAGGCCCTTTGCGCCCATCTTGGCCGCCGCGCCGCGCGAGGTCGATTTGATACACGGCCGCCAGATTGCGATCTCGCTGCCTTCGGGTGCTGGGCCTGAGAGGAGCTCGTCGGTGACCACGGCGTCTGCCGTGTAGCGCAGCGTGTGCAGACGCGTCGTCTCATCGTAGCCGAGCACCTCCGCCTCGAACCACGCGGAGTCGCCGTCCCAGTAGACTTCGATGTACTTGCCCTTGAGGCCCTTGGCCAGGCCCTTTGGCATCTTTTCCAGCATGGGCCCCGGCACACGCCCCTCGGCGGGAACCGCCTCGTCCTTGGCGGTGATCATCGCCTTGTCCTTCCCGCCTGCCCCCTTGTCCTTGCCGCCTGCCTTGCCGCCGCCCGTCTTGCCAGCCTTGCCTCCCGCCGAATCGGCAGTCGCCGCGCCGGCGCCACCCGCCGCCGCCTCGGCCGCCGCCGCCTTGCCACCCTTAGCCTTGGCGCCGCCTGCGCCAGGGGGAGCGTCGGCGCCGCCTGCGCCGGGGGGAGCCTCGGCCGCCGGCGGCGCCGCCGGCGGCACCACGCCCGCGGGCAGCGCGCCTTTGTCCTGCAGCTTCTTGATGCGCGACGTGACGGAGGCCCACGTACGACCTTTCATGATCCTTTCGAGCTCGCGCTTATCGGCCGAGCCCAGCCGCATAACCGCCGCCGCGAGCTTCCTATCGTCCTCGTCAGTCCACGGCTTCATCTTGACAGATAGGCGCAACGCCTCCTCGATGGTGTACGTGTCGTCCTCCTTGGCCTGTCCACGCGCCGTCTTGGGCTTCTTGTGGGGAGGCTCGAGCCCTAAGTCGAGTGGGCCGGTGCCGTCGGCTGCTATCCGTGGGCGCACCACAGCAGCCGGGGGCGGGTACGGGCGCCCCACGAGCCGCGGCGCGCCCGTCGACGGCCAGTTTGGCGGGCGGTGTGCCGCGCCCTGCCCGCGCTTCCGCTCCTTCGTGGGTGCCACTGCATCGATGTGCTCGACCTCATTCCGGCTCGCGAGTGCGCATCGTATGAATTCGTCCACGTCTGAGTCGCCCTCGAGGTCGATGTCTTCGAGCTGCGTGGGTGCGCGCGGCCGCTTGCGTGTGTCGCACTCCGCCGAGGCGAAGGCGGCCGCCTTCGCCTCCTCGGCCGCCTTCGCCTCCGCGGCCGCCTTCGCCTCCGCAGCCGCCTTCGCATTGTGCAAGCGTTCGTGCATTGCCCTCGCCTCGGCCAACAAACCCTCGCTTGCGAGTGCGTGGTGCTCCTCGATCGCACCGACCAGGCCCTCGTACTGCGCTGCCGCACGTGCCTCGTACGGCTCCGTGCACGCTGCCATGGCCACACGCAGCGCCTCGTCGGCGGCGGCGGTAGCCGCCCCCTTGCCCTCGCGCTTGGGAGGAGCGGCCTCCAGGTTGAAATGGCGCGCGATCTCGGCGCGCGATCGGAAGCGCTTGCCCTGCGCAGGTGGGGACAGGGTGGGGCGGGTCAAGGCTCAATGAGGCTGTGAATATGAATAGGCTCAAGGCGAGCATGCAGGGCAGTGTGCGAGGACGCGCCCACGACGGCGCCGCTTCCGGCTCACCTGCGTGTCGAAGTAGTAAGCGTAGGAGGTGCCCGCGGTGGCGCCATCCTTGCGGAATTCGGTCTTGGTGAACCAGCCGGTGACCATCTCCGCCGTGCCGCCGCAGCTCTCGATGTACTCAGCCAGTGACGCGAGCACCTTCTCGGAGCGTTCAGGCGGGTCTGCATCGATGCCCAGTTTGGCGGCCAGTTTGGCGGGTCCGGAATAGGTGCAGGGTCGCTTCGGCTCAGGCGCCGCCGTGGGCTCGTCCTCGCGGCGCACCGTGCCCTTCTCAAGCAGCTCGTTGCGCCGGTCGACGAGGAGCGGCGCGAGCGGCACTACGGCAGCTTCCGTTGCAGACGTAGGCGCAGCTTCGTTCGACATGGATGGTTCGGCCTCCATGGCCTCCATGGCCTCCATGGCCTCAGTTGGCCCGCTCGTGCTCTCGCCGTTCGTCAACGCGGCCATAGCAGCGGTGGGAACCTGTGCCGCCGCAGCAGCGGGGCTGTCGGCGGCGCCGCCGCCTTCGTCGCCGCCCTCGCCATCCCCATCGCCATCTCCATCCCGTTCCGCGTCCTCCGGCTTTCCCACAGAGGCGTCGCCGCGGTCGCCGTCGGCAGCAGCGCCGTCGCGGGCAGCGTTGGCGATCTCGACGGGCGCGCTCGGCTCCGAATCGTTGCCCAGCATGCTCGCGAGACCAGGGGGCGCCGCCATGCGGTACGCGAGCAGCCGCCACAGCCGATGGGCATTGGCAGCGCTCATTGGAGGCTGCGGCGCCTCGCCCTGCCGAGGTCGGCTCATGCGCCGCGCGATGGCCTCCCAGTCGATGCGGCCCGAACGCTGCGTGTGCACCCACGCGTGTACCGTATTAACCAGGCGCAGCAGCCGCCGGAGCGGCACGCCGAGCACGCACTCCTCCACGGGCGGCACGCCGTAGCGCGCTGCGAAGTCTGCGGCCGCCAGGTGGCTGTCCACGCCGCGCAGCCCTGCGGGCCAGGCGAGCGACGCCGCTGGAGGCACCGCGAAGCTTTCGTAAAGGATTGCGTGGGCCACCACGGCGCCCGACGTGGCATCGTCGCGCACGCCGGCGTCGCCCGCCGCCGCCTCGGCTTCCTCCCGCTCGCCCTGCTCCCGCTCGAAGTTGAAATCCTCGTGCACACGGAGCCGCTGGAGCTCCGTGTTCACCTTCCCCCTCTTTACACGGTCCGACTTCCCAGGCGCTTCCTCGGGTGGTGGCTCGGTGTCCATCTTTGCCCGTGAAAAGCCGCCATCAACAACACTGGCTCCTGCGTCCTGATCGAACACAATGTGCTCCTCATCATCATCAGCTGACGCCGTGCCATCCATGCGCGATGCGCCACGTTCTCTGTGGCCGTCTTCGACGTCCGACTGGTCGTCATCTTGCAAGATGGCCTCCATGGCTCGAGGAGATGCCGCGCGTTCCGCTACTGGCGCGCGCGTCGTGACCGGCGCCCGCGAGCGAAGCGCGATGGCGCTGTGAGAGTAAACCCTGTTCAAGACAACGCGAATTTCCGTCCACCCACAAGCACGTCGGCCGCGGCTACTGATGCTGTTCAACACAACGCGCAGCCTCAGCAGTTCAAAACGACGCGATTATCCAATCACGTCTTCGGCCTCTTCGCAACTTTCATTCGATTGAATACTACTGTACATGTACCTCAGACTGTAGCCTCGATTTTTAGTCAAGTCAAGCAGTTAAACACGTCGCTTTTCCTTTGTATTCGCATGGGCATGGGTGTCGTTTCCACGTCGTACGAGTACGGATGGTCGGGCGGCTGTTCACCGCGGCGGGTACAAGATGTACAAGCGAAAGCGGCTGCGGGCGCGGCGGCGGCCGGCGCGTGTCGTGTGCGGCCGAGCCCGGGACTGTCCGGGGAGGTGCCGTGGGCTGGGGCGCGGAGCCGCGCCGCCGGGGAACCGACAGGTGAGACGGTCGGACACCGCGCCGCCGCGAGATCCGGCAGATCCACACAGTGCAGGCGTCGTTCAACTGACAAACAAGAAACATCTGTTTTTTACCTATTTCGGACCGAATAGGCTGACTATCGGCGCCACCAGGACTCATGCGTCACGCGGCGTCTCAGCTCTTCACCGCCCCCGGCGGCGGCCCGCGCACAGCACCTCGTAGGCCACCGCGCTTCTTCTCTCGCGCCACAGATGCCAGCGCCGCCCGCGCGAGACCAATCGTGTGCGGGTCGCAGCCACCAGCGCCGCCAGCCTCGAGCGCCTCCTTGAGCGCAGCGATTGCGTGGCTCTGGCGGTGCAGCGCGAACGCGGAGATGGCCGCTCGCCCCGCCACGTGTGCGTGCTCGGATGCCCCGTGCTCCTCGTCACCACGGGTCTCGGACCACCGGGCTCGGACCAGGCGCCACGCCTCACGCTCGACGTCGAGCAAGGCCAGGGCGCCCGCATGGTCGCCACGCGCCTGGAGCAGCGCGGCGAGGGCCGCACGGCTCGGCTGCGGCTGCCTCGGTGTCAGGCCTGCGCCAACTTCGCCGCTGGCGCCGCCGCCTCGGCTGCTGCTGCTGCCACTCGACGCACGCTCATCCTCCTCGGCAGCTGCGAGCGCGTCGCGGTAGGCAGCCTCGGCCTCCTCGGCCTGGCCGCTGCCCTCGAGCGCAGTACCGAGCGTGTGCAAAACACGGCTGCGCAGCTGCGCAATCCGAGGGACGCCGAGAAGGCCGTCGCACACGCAGCGCGCGCGGCGCAAAGAGCGGATCGCCGGCGCGTGCTGCTTGGCACGCACGAGGACCAGGCCGCGATTGAGCATGCACGGTACGAGCGTCGGGTCCGAGGGCCCAACTGCCGCCTGCAGGGTCGCCGTGCACCGCTCAAAGTAGGCATCCGCGGGCCGCAGGCGTGAGAGCGCTGCATTGACGTTGCCGAGAGCAAAGAGCAGCCGCGCGGCAAGGGTAGGCGGTAATTGCAGGTGGGCCTCCTCAAGCGCCCTGAGCCGACGTTCGGCAGCGAGGAGATCGCCGTCGTCCGCGAGCTCCTCCTCGGCGAGCTGCATCTGCGCGGCCGCATTAGCCTCCGTGGGTCGCTCGGTGTAGCCGTCTGACGAGAGCTTTGGCCGCGGCAGCCTCGATAGCTGCCCGACGAGCGTGCCCGCAGGACGATACAGTCCCGGGCGGAATGCCACTTGGCGAGAGGCGAGCCCGGTGGCCTCGACAGACATTGGCGCGGTGCTGCTGTGAAACACACCGCGCACAACCTCCGGACCCCCAAGCACGAGGGCCTCTATCGCTATGGACGGAGGTGTGGCCGACACAACCTGCTATTACACAGGCCGTTAATCGGCGGTGAGCAGCTGTTCAACACAACGCGTTTCGGCATGCTCCGGACTCTCAAGCAGAAGGCCCTCTATCACATGGACGGAGGTGTGACCGACGGGCCCCGTCTACGACAACGCATCGAGGTCCACACAATCGGTGGTATAGATTCTGGAGAGGCAACAAATTTACATCTTTACTACTACACAAATTTACTTCTTGTAGTCACCTCCAGACCAAGAACGCAAGAAGATTGGAAAGTAGTAAAAAGGAGTACCCCAGAACCCCACTCACTTCGATTGAAAGCCACCCATTCTCGAAAAATAAATTTATGATGCTGTCCGCGCGAACTACCCGTTTATTATTTTCTGGGACCGCCGAGAAACCCTAAACTTAAAAGTCGATTCCCGCACGAGCGTACCGGCTCACCGTCGGGGTTTGTCGGAGGTGCGCACGCGCATTGTGGTACACATTGTGTTTACAGCATCGAGCCGGTGTGCGCGAAATTCTCATCGCTCGTCGGCGCGTTCATCGTTAGGTCCTGTATTCAGGCAGATGAGGCAGCTTCGCATGCAGCCGCTTCCAGGGCTACATACGAGCTCCGAGGCACCCGCATCTCTATCGCCATCCTCGACGTCCACACTCCCATCAATCGAAGTGGACCAACGGTCGATGCACATTGAGCCAGCAGGCGGTCGAGTTCAGATATGCCGCGGTGCAGCTCGAGCTGTCGCTACGGCTTCGGCGTGCCCTGCACGCGGACGACCGGCTGCTCTCAACAGTCTCGCGCTCAAAACTCGTACAGGCCACCACGGCCGCCAGCGTCGTTGTAAGGATCGTTGAAAATGGACTCTTGACAGGACGGCCCTCCGTCTCCGCAGCCGCCGCCGCCGCCGCCCCGGCCCTTCTTGCTCTTGCCCTTACTCTTGCTCTTCTTAGCCACCTCAGACTGAGCTTCGATCTTGAAGAGGGCCACGACCGCGCCAATGAGGTCCGGAACGCCCGAGACGTCGGCCTCTGCTCCCGCCACCCACGAGGGCCCTGCTGCCATGCCCCGCTCGTGATGTGCCCCGGCACTGTTGCTTGCACGTTGAAGAAGCCTCTGCATGAGGGCATCGATCCGCCGGCGCATCTCCAAGACGAGATTCGCGGCGCGCGGCGGCTGCACCTTGACGCTCAGCCACCCGTCTACAAGGAGTTCCACGCCGCCGTGAGTCGCCGCGACCGCCAGACTCATATTTGGATCGGCCTGGCGCAGATGGGCACCTCCAAACAGGAGCAGCGGCAGCAGCGGCGCCGGTGACGAATCCCGAATGTAAAGTTTCGTCGTGAGTACGCATTCATGGAACGCTATGTACGGTGCGAGCCCATCGCTCCTTGCCAGGCGCGAGTTGACAGAGGAAGGATGCAGCTGCGCCACCGATGGCTCCGTACTCTCGCCCTTGGCATCTCGGATCAGGTACGAGACGTGCGACCCCGCGTTGCTACCAGGCTGAACTGCCACGTATGCGAGGTGCAGCGCAGCAGCGAGGATGGAGCAGAAGAGCTCTTGTGGAGGTGGAGGAGGGTCGCCCAGTGCGCCGCGCACACCATCGCATCCGCCGCGTCTGCGCCCTGAGTCCTCCACCCTGCTAGCCTGCAAACCGGGCGGCGCGAGGCCAGCTAGGGAGAGCGCCTCAAGCAGCTGGCGCTTGAGCGAGCCGATGGCGGCGAGCGTCTTGACACCGAGGAAGCGCTCTCGGGCAAACGAGAACTTGGCGTCACCACTCCGCGAGTCGAACTGCTCATAGGCCGAGAGCAGAGCAAGGTGGTCACTCTGAAAGGCGTGAGAGTCAAAGGTCGCAAACAGTCTGCGCGACTCGTCCGCTTCGGCACGTCGCTCCATGGGAGATAGGAACGGCGTGCGCGAAGCGAGCGCGGCCGCGACGGTCAACGCCTCGTCTGTGGCTTGGAACGCGACGCCGAGCAGGATGAGCTTGCCCAGCCTCGCGTCGATGGGCAGCCGCGCGAGCAGTCGGCCCATGGGGCTGAGCTCCTCGTCGAGATCGAGAGCTCCCAGGCTGCTCAGCTCCGCAACGGCGGCGGCCACGGCGTCGCGAGCCGGGGGGTCTGGCAGCCGCGAGATCGAGTCGACAGCCTTGCCCGGTAGTTTCAGAGCCTTGGTACGCATCACGAGTTGCTCGAGCGCCACGCGGCACACCTCGGGCGCTGTGTACGGTTCGAGGGGAGCGTCCGAGGGGAAGAGATGGACGCAAAGGCCGTGCTGCACCCGCCCTGCGCGCCCGCGTCGCTGCTTGGCCGCGGCCTTGGACACGAGCACATCTTGCAGAGAGGCCATGCGTCGAGCCACCTCATACCTCTCTTCTTTCACTCGGCCGGAGTCGATGACAAACCCGACGTCGTCGATCGTGATCGAGGTCTCCGCTACATTGGTCGCCAGCACCACCTTGATCACACCGGAGCGCCCGGACGCCGACACGCAGCTGCCACCACAGACAGCACCGAGCCCACCAGTGCTCCCTTGCGCCGCTGGCCGTTCAAACACGCGCCGCTGCTCGTCCGGAGACAGCCCACCATGAAGCGGCAGGACCCACTCGCGCTGCTCCTCGTCGCCCCCAAACGCGGAGCTCTGAAGCAGTGCTTCGCGCACATCTTGGATCTCCTTGACACCAGGGAGGAAGACAAGGCACGCGCCGCCCAGATTGCCGCCGCCGCCGCTGCGACGACTTCCACCGGAGCCACACACTTTCTCGAGCGCCGCATCAACGCCCCCGCACGACTTGAACCAGATGAGCAGCTCGCAGATCAGCGCGACGTTGACTGCGGAGGGATCGAGGATGGAAAGGGCTCGGCAGGCCCCAGGGGCATGCGGCAGCCGGCGGGCCCACTCCGCCTCTGTGGGGTGCGGTGGCGGCGGCGACTCGCCCTCCGTAAGCCTCTCAATCTGCTGCTGCTTCCGCTTCTCAGCCATTCGCGAGCCAAGGGCCCAATCCATCTCGCTACGCACGACGTGCTTCGTCAACAGCAAGGCATGCTCCAAGTAGAGGGTGGTGACGGGGAAGGCGCGCCCAGCCACTTGGACACGTGGGCAGTCGCCGAAATAATTGGAGAGGGCGGAGGAGTCCATGGTTGCTGACATGAGGCAGATGTGAAGGGGAGGCAAACCTGAGGGACGCCCCTCTGCAAGGAGATCTCGTAACGTGAGCATGAGGAAGTCGCCCTCGACGGTGCGCTCGTGCACTTCGTCGATGAGGACGTGGGTGATGGTCGAGAGGGTGCGATCCTCCTCAAGCATTCTCAGGAGCACCTGCGATCAGCGCGAGGAGCAAAGCAGGGACCGGCACGATCAGAGTAGAAGCAGGGTTCCCAGAGAAGAACCCGGGGCTTGCATGCTTACCCCGGTCGTGCAGAAGAGCAAGCACGTCTCACTACACTGGCGGCTCTCTCCTCGGACGGCATAGCCAACTGCGCCCGTGCCGACCCTCTCGCCGCGCTCGGCGGCGACGCGATCGGCGACGCCGATCGCCGAGATGCGCCGAGGTTGCGTGCAGATCACGTGGATGCTCTCGCCACGCGCCGCAGCCTCCTCGAGCAGGAATTGTGGAATCTGAGTAGTCTTGCCCGAGCCGGTCTCGCCTTCCACCACGCATGCGGGCTCGCCCAGGGCAGTCAGCAGCTCCGCCCTCGAGCCTGCAACAGGCAGAGCCTGTCGGGCCGCAGCAAACGGGCCGCCATGGGGCACCACGGCTGGCGGCGGCGGTGGCCGGTGCGGGATCTGTCGTCTCCGCTGCCCCGGCGGCGGGTCCGGCAGTTGCCTACTGGCGGCGTAGTCGGCGCTGCTCGGTACAGCGCCTCCCAGCGGACGCCTGTTGAGTAAGGGACGGTTGGCGTCGTGTTGGGCGTCCATTCGGCTGAGCAAGTCGTCTGCGCGCGGCCCAGCGGCGGGGGCGGGTGTGCCCAGCGCTGCGCTGCGCTGCAACGCTCTGCGGAGCTGATCTTCCACCACAGCGCTGATCACCACAGTGCGCGACGGTGGCATCCACGGCTGTGCCGGCAGCTCGGCGGCGCGCTCACCAGCGGTGCTCGGTACAGCGCTCCCATCGGGATCGTGGCCCATGCGTGCAGCGGCGGCACGGAGCCCCAGGTTGATCAGTGCAGGGATCCTACCCATCGAGTTGGGTGCCAGCCCTGCAAAGCCCGTGCGACCGCCATTCCCCTTTTGATGGGCGCGGCCGCAGAGATGCTGCAAGAAAGCGGTCTCGCCAGAGCACTCGATGCCGCATGGTGCGCAGCGCAGGTAGGTAGCTAGGCCGCCGCCAGAAGACTTGGCCTTGCTCGATGGCTCAAGCGGTTTAAGGAACGAGAACGGCCTGTGCGTGGGGTGCGACAGCAGTGATGATGATGGTGGTGGTGGCGGCGGTGGCAACGCTGGCCCAAAGTCCGGACTCGACGAATGGCTCTTGGATGGACGCGCACGCTTGGTGGGAGGTTCGCTGTCGTTGCTTGAGAACGACCGCCTCCGTTTCTTCTTCTTCATGTCGTGCTTGCCCTCGTGCTTCTTGTGCTTCTTCTTCTCCTTCCTGCTGTGCTTCCTTTCCTTCTTCTCCTTCTTCTCCTTCTTCTCCTTCTGTTTGCGCTCCTTGCGCTCCTTACGCTCCTTACGCTCGCGCCTTCGTCGACGGGAATTACTGCTGCTGCTGCTGCTGCTGCTGCTGCTGCTGCTGCTGCTGCTGCTGCTACGGCTTCTCTTGCACTGCTCTTGCTGCGAGAGGTCGACACTTCGAGCCACGGCGCCCGTCGACGGACCGCCATCCATCGTGAAATCCAATTTTGGATTCGGATCTGAGGGATGTGCTCCGTCTATTTCAGCTGTTGGCATGCACTCCCGAATCCGCGTGTGCCGACTTCTTGCGTGAAATCAGTCGCTCCATTCTCGCGTGTGAAGCGAGACGATGGTGCCTCTGGCCCTCGTGCTGCTCGCCGCCGCAGCACTGTCGCCGCGTCACTCGGCGCGAGGATGGCCATCGCAGCAGCGGCTCGCTGCTGCAGCGCGCGCGCCACCACCAATGGCGAGAGCGATGCCGCTGCTCGGCTGGCTCGACAATCAGCTGCAGCTGTGGCGGCAGCGCAATCGGCCTCAGCGATTGATCCTCGTGCGCCACGGCCAGTCCGTCGGCAACACCAATCGCGACGCGTACTCGCAGACGCCCGACTCGCAAATCTCGCTGACCGAGCGAGGATTCGCGCAGGGCGCCGCGTGCGGGCTGCAGATACCGCGAGCTCGTAGGAAATGAGTCTATCCGCTTCTACTACTCGCCGTACCTGCGGGCGCGGCAGACGCTGCTGGCCATGCTTCAAGCCGGCTTCCGAGGCCAGAACGTTGAGGTCACGCATGAGCCGCGGCTGCGCGAGCAGGACTTTGGCAACTTCCAGGACCCGGAGGCGATGGACGCCGTCTTTGCCGAGCGGCAAAAGTTTGGACGATTCTACTACCGCTTCCCCAACGGCGAGGCGGGCACGGACGTGTTCGATCGCATGTCCGACTTCCAGTCGATGCTCTTCCAGACGATGGACGCAACCCCGAGCAGCAGCTCGTCCAAGCCGCCCAAGAACTACGTGATCGTGACACACGGGCTGCTGATGCGCATCTTTCTCATGTGCTACCTGCGCTGGACGGTACAGGAGTTTGAGCAGGTGTGGAACCCGTCCAACTGCGAGATCTGGGTGCTGAACCGGCTTGCGCCCTCGGGCGAGTACGAGCTCGCCGGCCGCTGGCGCGCCTCGCCGTACGGGGGCACCTTCGTCGACATCAAATACGGCCGGAATAGGAACCAGCGGCTCGCAGACTTCATGAAACGTCCGTCACCCACACGCTCGATCGTGCCTGGCTCGCCCACGGCCTTCGATGGCGAGGAGCTCGCGCACTTGCGCGCCCTGCCCGACCCGAGCGCGGGCCATGGCGCGGGCGAGGGGCTCCATCTACGCCGCCTCGATGCGCGTGCTCAACTCTTGGAAATTTGGACCCAAGCCCAAGCCGCGGCGGCAAGGGGCCAATCGCTGACGGCGGTGAAAGACGATTCACGATCACGTTTTACACAAAGTAAAGTACAATGGTACTGTACACCTGGGATTACATGAAAATCGACCAGGACGGCGCGCCGTTCCTCTTTTCGGTTTCTCATCTGGCGCATCCTGGAAGCCAATTCCCCGCCACACCAAGAGGGAAAAGAGGTCCGTTGCCCATTTGTCCGGTCAGAGTGCTTCTCCTCGCCGCGTGCCCAACACCGGCAACTCCGCGAGGATTTTCGCACCCGCACCCGCACACGTCTTCCCTACACCCCTCCCTTGGCATCTCCCAACCGGAATTCCGACCCGCGCGCGCGCGCCCCGCGCGACCCACACGCGCGCGAACGAAGTCGCAACCGTGCAACCCACTCCATGCCCAGCTACCCTAGGCGCCGCGCCTCCCACTTCCGCTCCCACATGAACATCATTCCCACGCGCTTGCACGGCCTCTGCGACGCCTTTTCATCCGTCTCGCGTCTCTCTTCACCCCACTCACCTGACTTTGCCTTCCCCCCGTCTCGCAGAACCAACTTTACTTAAAAAATGCGTGAGATCGTCGCAGTCCAGGGTGGCCAGTGCGGTAACCAGATCGGTGCCAAGTTCTGGGAGGTCGTCTCCGACGAGCACGGCA
>JWZX01001868.1:0-34874 GCA_001275005.1 Chrysochromulina tobinii | reverse complement strand
TGCGAGCACCAGCACCGCCCCACCAAGAGCTGGTGGCGACGACAAAATAGCGACGGCGACGGCGAAGCACAAGGCCACCCGACGCCACAAAAAGTACCGTACCCAGAAGAGGTTTCCCCTCTCGTGCCCTCTTCACGCTCGTGGACGAAGGTCGACTTCCTCGACTCCCCTCAAGACTGGAGCTTGCTGCTCTTGTGTGATGCAGAACGCTTCGGCGGCATGGCTGCGTGTGTCGCTGCGAGGATTTTGCGACACCACCGTAACCGGCGGTGGCTGCAATGGGAAGAAAGGAAGCTTCAGCATCCATGAAAGCACTTGGCCGGCTGCGGTCGAGCATTGCCTGTCCTTCTGCCAAAGGTGCGCTCCGTGCAAGTACGTCTCCATCTCTGTTGTGTATGGGGATTGCAGCTGGTTTTCATTTTGCGATGTCGATTCGTTGCGCAACGACGTCCATGGCTTTCGTACGGCGCCAGTGGAGGCGACAACACAACGAAGCTGGCGGCGCAAAATCAGCACCTCCAGCCCAGATCTTGCGCTGCAGGGTAAGGCCTTCCACGAGCTATGGGCGCCTGCGCCCGTGAATCATGCCATGCTCTTGTCCGGCAGCTTAGCTAGGCTCGGAGGAGCATTGCGAGAGGACGTGTGGACCACGCTCGGCACTCATGTCGTCGACGTGCTGGAGCGCACGGACGGTTCGTCTCGCAGCGCTGTCACATCCTTCCTGTGCATTGACGGCGCGGCCAGCAAGCCATCTCCATCGGCGGTTGCGAGACTGCGGATCGCGAAGACGATCCACCGAGACTATCCGTTGCTGCGTGAGAATAGCTCGTTTCTCTTGCAAGCCCAGAGGTGGAAGGACTGCTTTCTTGACGCTGCGCTCGAACACGAACAGCGCGAACAGATGCCCTTTAGTTTCTTCGTGCGTCTACGGCCGGACGTGTGGTGGTTTGCGGACATGCTACCCTTGAGTGCGCTCTCGAAGTCAGCCGTCACGTCCAGGGCGCGTATGCTGCACGGCGGATCCGAGCCGCTACTCGTCACAGTCGACCATATGACACACTTTGAGAGCGGCTGCAACGAGTGGCCGTTGAGCTCATCGTGCGTGAGCGCAAGGGGACCAGCCTGTGTCGTCGTTGACGATCAGTTTGCAATCGTGCCCCGGCCTTTGGCGTGGGCATACTTTACGCTCACACGACCTCCGCGCCACCTGGGGCCCTCCTCCTCCCCCGCGGAGAACGGGCCACGACATATCGCGAGGGCTGATGACCAGTGGCCTGGTCGCGCTCGCCACACTCGACCAGGTGGCAACGCGTCACATGCGATCCTTGGTCACCACCTGTGGGGAAGCTCATCTCGGCCGGGCTCGCCGTGCGAATTGTGCACCGTGTGCCACTCAAAGGCATGGCCCCATTGCAATGAGTTCGAGCTCACTAATGCGCTCACCGATCTGCACGTGCCGCTGGACATTGCACCGTTTCGCTTCCGGATCCATCCGGCGGCGAAGCTTCCGGGGTATCTTTGGCGCCGAAACAGCTGGTACTCGCCATATGTAGAATCGCTCCATGAGATCAACCACCCGATTAACAGGAGCTGCTGATGCGGAGACAAACACATGCCCCCTTCGACCTTGGGATTGACATCACATGCGGGACCATCATACCCCCTGGACTTGACTTGACTTGACTTATTTTGATGCAGCACACGAGCATGTATCGGTATGTGTGAATGTGAATGTGTGTGAGTTCTCACTCGTTCACGGTTCCTGCAATTCTCCAATCCTTCCAGCTCTGTGTGAAACGGCTGTGAGCCGGAGCTTGCGGTTTCCGAGCTTGCGGAGGCATCGAGATGGCACAATTTCACAGTGAAAAGGTCGTGCTTGGATTCGCTTCCAGGAACTTGCCTACTTGCGCAACGTGACGGAGGGTCATGCCGATGCTTCAATATCCGATGCTGCTCGCGCTGCTAGTGCCGCCGTCCGGACCGGCCACGCATGACATTCGATGCCGCACACGACAGCCATGCGCTTCGCCGCGCATGGCATTCGAAGATGCGGACGATTGCGCGTTGCCCAGCGACGGCCGAAGAATGCTTGAGGTTCAGGCTCTCGAGCGCTGCCTCACGATGGCCAATTTGGAGGGTCAGATCGAGGAGGCCGAGGAGGCGCAGGATCTGCCGAGGTTGATCATGGCGTACGAGGCGCTACTCGAGCTGCAGCCTCCTGACTCGCCCGACCTCCGCGAGGATATGGCTGCCCGCCGCGCGCTGCAGCAGCTCCTTCTTGAGAGTGCACGCCGGGAGCTCGAGGCGTGCAGGAGCGAGGACGGGTGCGCGCTGGAGAGTACTCGGGTGCCATCGGAGATGGCGGCCGAGTTCGTGCGGGGCGAGCTCAAGCGGGCGCAGCGCGTGGGCGAGGAGTCGCGCAAGGCGCTCGCGATGCGCGCCTTGGACGACGTGCGGAAGATCCGTAACTCGATCGTGCGGCTGCTGCAGCTGAGCGAGGACCAGGCGAAAGAGGACGCGGACCGCGCGAAGGGTGAGCAGGCGTACCTGCGGCTCGTCGAGGGGCAGCCCGGCTGGCTCGCCGGCTGGCAGCTTGGTGAGGCGACGCGCCGGCGCAACGACGCGCGACTGCTGCGCAAGTCGGTGGAAGCGGATCTGAATCGTCTCGAACTGCAGCTGCTGCAAGGCGACCCTTCGCTCGCCTTTGTGCGCGATGTACTCCGGAGCACGCGCAACGAGTGGATATGCTCGCGCTCCGACTCGCTCTGGCTGCAGGAGCAGTTCGACTCGGGCGCGTTGCCTCGCGACCCTGAGTTGTTGCGGACGCTGCTCGCCCAGGCGCGGCACGACCCGGAGCTGGTGATGCGGCTGGTGACGCAGGCCAAGGACAGCAGCGGCCATGACATCTACACGCGCAAGAAGAACGACAATAGCAAATTCAGTGCCTTTTGAGCCTCTTACTGGTCTCTATGCGCGGGCGCGGGCAGGAGGATGCGGGTTGCGGACGGATGCGATGCGTGGCCCGGCTGCTGTAAACCTAATATCTCAGTGGCATGTATGATCGAACCATTTGATGAAACAGGTGATGCGCACACTCAGAAGTGCGTGAGAAATTTTTCGTCATCTTGACACGTAACACATTGACACATCCTTATTAGGCCCGGGGTAACGTGAGTGCGGCTAAGGGTCGGGTAACCGTAACGTTATCCGCCCCTCGACGATGGTCGATGCATTCATTGGACAAAGGACAACCCATTGGTAACGTGTGAGACAGAGAGAAGGATCGCGTCTCAACCCTGTGCGGCTCCTCCATTTCTAGTGCTCAAGGCTGTCGCCCGGCTGGAGCGGGCCCTTGCCGCCATTCCACTCGAGCGCCTGCCACGGGTCGCTCACGCCGCCACCTACGGCCTCGCCCGCGGTGCCGGCGCCCTCCGGACGCAGAAGCATCTGGGCAAGAGGCCCTCGAAAGACCTTGCCTTCAGGGTCGAAGAAGGCGACGGTGGCCATCGCCATCACGAGGATCAGCGAGCAGAGCAGCCCGATGGCCACCTGCATGAACACGGCGCGCCCAAGCTTCGTCATCCACGTCAGCTCCTCAGGCGGCCGGTCGCGCGGGTCCTCGGGCGGATTTCGGACGCAGTCGAGCGCGAACTCGAGGGCGCAGTAGCGTTTGGCCAAGGTGCCCTCGGGCTCCTTGAGCAGCTGATCGAATAGACGCCTCGCGCCGCCCTCGACACGCGCCGCCCAGAGCGTGTTGAGCGCGCCGTGCACCACCGTGAGTACGCCGTTCGCCTTGGCCTTTTCGTTGTCGTCGACTGAGCCGTCCGCGAGGCTCGCCTTCTGCGAGCACAGGTGGCCGAGCGCGAGCAGTGCGTGCAGTAGATCGTCCTCCTTGCGCGTCTCGAGCTCAGAGCCGAGCGCCGCATCTCTCGTCTCGAGGAAGGCGGTGATCTCTGCCGCGCGCCTCGCATTGTCGGGGTGGATGCCCCGGTGTTGCAGCGTGATGAACCTGATGAGCTGTGTCACGTTGTCGGCCGGGATACGCGGGTATGCCTGCTTGACCCACTCGGCGATGAGCCGCAGCGACTCCTCATGGTTGGCCATCCGCTGCCGCTCTGTCACGATGGGCTGCCCATTGCTCTGCAGCTTGGCAAGCGCTGTCGAGGACGCAGGTCCCGTGCGCAGCAACAGATCGTCGTCGTCGTCGAAGTGGTCCCACTTCGAGTAGTCGACCGTCTTGGTAGTGTGCCTTTGGGGCGGCATTCTCGCGGACAATGCACGATGAGGGTTCTCCGTTGTCCTCCGAGGTCCTCTCGTGAAAAATCCTCGTTGCCTCCGCCATCTCAGGCTTCCGAGTCTTCGAAGATCGTGGTGCTTCGGGGGGATTGGGTTTTTATCCATTTCCAAAATTGGCTTCGGAAAGTCCTCTTTGAAGGCAACCGCTCCGAGAGCCAGCGTTGACCGAGGATGGCCGACCTTCTTGCTGGGTATTCAGCGAATTATGACGAGGTTCCTCCGCACAGCAGGGAGGGCGAGGAGGAGGAGGAGGAGGACGAGGAAGTCTTCAACTCGCGCATGCAGGAGAGCATGGCCTTGAATGCGCAGCTCAAGGCCATGCTGGCGCAAGCCGAAGCGTCCGAGCAGCAGCGGCTGCAGCAGCCGCAGATGCGGCTGCCCATGGGTGCGCGGCAAGCGCAGCCGCCGCGCACAGCAGCTGGCCTGCTTGTCCCTCGCCCGAAAAATGGCGGCTGGGGTGGCTCGACGCACAGCGAGGCGCGCGCTGCCGAGATCACGCGTGCCAACCAGATCCTCGTCAGCAAGCTCGGCGCGATCGCGACGGAGCGGCGCAGGCCGCTCGTCGACGGCCCGCCGGTGCTCCGCCAGAACCCAGCGAAGAGCACGGTCGCCATCAACCGGCGCCACAAGAACGACCAGATTGCGCGCGAGAACGCGGCGATGGCACGCCGGCTGACCAGTGTCAAGGCGAGCAAGGGCATTTCGGTCAAGGACGTGACGAAGCACGCGCGCGAGCACGAGCGCCACCTGGCCGTTCTGCGCAACCCGGCGCCGCAGCAGATGCTCCTAGCGGCCGTGGCGCCTGTGCGCCGTCTCGCGTCGCGAACGGGGCGGCCCGCCACCCATGCTCAAGGGATACCAAATGCCAGACCATTTGAGTTCTGATCGTGGACGCCACTTCGCCATGCACTTCGCACAGAGGGTCCCAGACTGTGCTTCTGATGCCCGGTCGATAATTGGACTGCATATTGCCTGCATGCAACCTATGGCGCGGCGGGCGTGGCTGTACATGTGTGCCGCCGTCAGCGCGCATCTCAGCGGGGGCAGGGCGCCGGCGCGAGGCGGACGACCACGCTCCACGGCGACCGAATCCTATTATAGACCATCTCGGATCCGCAGCGCGCCCACGTACCCGATACCCGATGTGTGTGGAGACGAAATCCAGTCTCATCAATTAAGCACGCAATTACACAATTTCGGTTTTGTAACGGTTTTCGCACGAAGGCGTCGAAGCTCACGAACGGACAACACGGTCAACGGAAACGCCACGATTACGCTCGATCAGTCGATACTACGATACATCAGACAACAGAGCATCGCATCAGCGACCGGTGAGCGGGTCGGTCCGGGTGCGGTGAACAATAAAAATATCCATGATAAAAATTTCAGACTTACAGACATCCGTCACGAGTCACGTCCCTCGCACCGGCCACCGCGGTACCGTCCTAAGGGATAAACCTTGCAACTCTAATGCCGAGCGTGCAGGCCAGTCTGCCGACGCTGTGCCGTTCCGCCCGCTTCTATTAGTATCACCTTCGACGGACCGAAGCGCGAAGGATGTGTGCCCGGCTCGCGGGCCCGCGGCGCTTTCCCGGCCACAGAGTCTCATACGGCCTCATACGGCCTCAAACGGCCCCGAACATCCCGCCGGCCTGCAGCGGTCACGTGATGGTCACGTGATGGTCACGTGATGGTCGGCGCCATGACGGGGCCCTGGCAGAGGCCATATGCCCGTATGCCCGTATGCCGGCTGCGATGCCTGCTGCCCGGCCCTGTCGGTCAGCGCCTCGTCACGTCAACTTCGTCAGCTGCCCGTCACAGTCTCGCCCGCCTCGAGGGCCGTGCGCAGAGCAAGCAGCTCGAACGGCCCGTGCTGCCGCTCGAGGCGCGTCCGGATCTCGTTCCGAGAGAGCTCCAGCGGCGTGCGCACGCCCTCCTTGAGAGCTGCTTTGGCGCTCGAGGCCGTGACCTGGCTCGTCTTGCTCTTCTCGCGGTTCAGGTAGCTCACGCGACCGCGGGAGAGGGTAATCCACGTGGCGAGCTCGTTGCGCAGCTGGCTCGTCGTCGACGACCATCCGGGAGATTCGAGCTCCGAGCGCCCGATGCCCGCGAGCTCATCGAGCAGCGTCGCGTCTACGCTTCCGAAGACCTCGAGCGGCTCCGCAGGCCCTCCCGCGTCGTCGCAGGCGTCCGCCGTCGCGGGCGTGCTCAGCGCGTGGAGCGCCGTGTTGGGCGTGTTGAGCGGCACGCCGGGTACAAGGGGCCCGACGGCCGCCATGATGGCGCCACGCGCGCGCGCCTCGAGGCGCTTGATGGCGTCTGGACCGAGGACGGCGCGGGCGGTGCGCACGGCCGCCTGAGCCGCGGCCGCCTGACGCATCGGCTCGGGGAGCTGCGGCGGCGGCAGCAGCCGCGCGCGCCGCCCGCCCACGTCGACGAGGCGCGGGCTACTTGCCGGCGCAGAGCTGTGAATGTGAAGGTCAGCACGCTCGAGAAGGTATTCACGCCTCTTGAGGGTCTCTGTGAATAGGGTCGAGCCTCTCAGGTCGGCGCTCACGAAGGCCCCCGGCCCACTCCCGCTTGCCTCGGGCGGCAGCCGCGGCGAGAGGGCGACGACGGGCGGCTTCCTCTCGGGATCGGCAGGCGGCACGATGAGCGGCTGGCCGGTGGCGGCGTCAGTCGGATGAAGTGGCTCGAGGGGCTGTCGCACGAAATGCCGGGGAGACACACCGGCCGTGATGCTCGGGGCGCCGGTGCGCCGGCGCGCCGTGGTGGCAGACACCCAGGGTTCACCCTGGTACTCGCGCCCAGCACAGCGCCCGGGCGGCTTGGGGGGCGCGGGTACGGCGCTCAGCACAGCGCTGCCCCCCTTGCCCCCCCCCTTGGCGTGAACAGGTGGCGTACTGAGCGTCGTACTGAGCGTCTCGCCGGGCGGCTGCGGCTGCGTCAGAGGCACCGCGACGCGCGTGGCGCCCAGCTCCTCGACAAGCTCCTCGTGCGGTGGCCTCGGGTACGTGCGCTTCCGCCGTGCACCGTCGCCGCGGCGCTCGACACGGCGCTCGACATGCACGTGAACTACCGGTCCAGAGGCGCCCACCGCGGCGCTTGAGCTTTTGAAGGCAGCGGCACCCGCGCGCGCACCGCCGCCGCCGCCGCCGCCGGCGCCACCGCCGCCGCCGCCGCCACCGACCGATGCACGGGCCGACTGGCTGCCGCTGGGGGCGACGGCGACGACCTCGGCCCGGCGGCGTCGCGCTATCGGCGCTCCGCGCGCAAAGGGAGCGGAGGGCTCAAATACAGCGACTGCCTCGGCATCGGCGTCAGCGGTCGAGGGTACCCCAAAGTGACTGCTGGAACTGGCGTCGGCGCTGCCGCACTCGCTGCTCCACGCAGTGCTGCTGCCCACAGCCGAGCGCTGCCCCGAGCGCTGCTGCGCGCGGCGCGCCATCATGCCGTCCAGCCGCGGCAGCGGCGCCACGTCGAGAGCGAAGGGGCGCAACTCGTCTTGTGGCGCCACCGAGCTGCCGAGCGCCGTGTCGAGCATGCTCGACGCTCCTAGCCCGGCCTGCGGCTGCGCCAGGCGCGATTGGAGCGCGTGCGTGCTCGGCGGCGCGCTCGCACCGGTCGGCGGCGGCGGCGACTGCATCCGTCCACGCGCAATCTCGATCAGCTGCGCCTTGGAGGGCTCCGTGGGGCCCCGCCATGCGAGGGCGGCAGCCACAAGAAATCGGCACTGCGGCCAGTTGAACAGCGTGGGAAGACCGTGGATGTACGATTCGGGGCGCGAGAGCCCGAGCCACTCCACCTCGTCGAGCGGGCGGAGCTCGTGCTTCGCACCCCGCACCGTCAGCGCCTCGATGAGCTCGTCAACGAGATCGGACATGGCCGCCGAGATCTCCGCCTCCGAGGAGGCCTTGGCGCCCGCGTAGGTGGTCGGGGCCCACGACTCCAGGACCTCGAAGCACCACTCCTCGAAGGGGCCCTGCGGCATGCCGTCCTCGAGGCTGTCTAGGCAGTACAGCGCCCACTCGCAGTCGGCGACGATCAACCCCGTGCGCTCGTCCGTGCGCGCGAGCAGCGCGCGGGACAGCAGCGCGTGCCACGCGACAAAGTCGCCCTTGCTCATCACCTCCTCGCCCAGGCTTGCCGTGTTCCAGAGCCGTCCGAGCGCTTCGCGCATGCGTTCGCAGTGCCGCAGCTGATAGCGCCTCATGATACTCGCCTCGACACTGCCAGATGGAGCAGCTTGTGGCCGGCGGACCGCCATCTGCAGCACTTTCCAGTCGACCCGTACGACCGGCGTGGGCAGCCGCGAGAGCAAGATCTCGGCGAGCATGGGCTGCTCGCCGTCGCCGAGGCTGCTGCTGCTCTCAGTCCCGTCATAATAGTACCGCACCATCGTGAAAAGTCTCGAGTCTGTTGAACTTCTAACAAGTCAAGACAAGTCAAGTCAAGTCCTTTTGTCAACTACTTGCTGCACGACCCGTGCACGGTGCCCACATGGCCACACAGGGACTCCAGGTCACTCCCCAACAACTTCCTAGCATGTGGGCCCTACGCCCTTGAACGAACGCAGCGACGCAACGCGCACCACACGGCCACCGTCACATCACGAGAGCGCTGAAAGACGCGGTGGGTCCACGTGTCCACACCCACTGAGAGCTACAAGAACCTCACTCCTCCTCGTCCTCGTCGCCCAGCTCTCCAGCCATCAGTGGTGGCGACCCTCCCCCGCGCGTCGACTCGATTGAATGCTGGAAGCACTGGAGCACGGAGTGCTGCAGCGTCTGCACCGACGCCTCCCAACGGCCATTGGCGAGGGCGAGCTCGCGCTGTGTGTCGAGCAGCTGGCGCGCGAGCGCGCGGTTGTCCGCGGTGGCCGTCGCCAGTCGCTCCTCCCAGTGGCGACGCGTCGTCGCGAGCTCCGCGGCCGCGGCGGCGCTCTGCTCCGCGGCCGCCTCGCGCTGTCGTTCGAGGGCTTCCTTGAGGGCGCCTTCCGCGTGCCCCGCCTCCGCCAACTCGGACTGCACGCGTGCGAGCTCCCGCTCCAGACTCTCCGCATGCGCCTCGCGCTCGTAGCAGCGCCGCTCCAGCGTTGCATGCGCCTTGCGCGCCGTATCGAGCTTCACGTCGTGCTGTTGCCGGCGTACCTCCTCGGCCTCGCGCATCTGGCTGAGCGTCGCGTGGTGCGACTCGCGCAGCGACGCCTTCTCCTTCTCCACCGCCTCGAGGCGCGCCTCGTAGCTCTTCTCCAGCGCCGCCTCGCGCTCCACAGCTTGGCTCTCGAGCGACCGTTGTTTCGTCTCCGCGAGGGCTCGCGCCGTCTCGAGCTCATCTCGGTGCTTGGAGATCTGCTCGGCCGCGCGCGCCGCGTCGGCCTCGGCGCGCTCGACGGACTCTTTCACCTGCTCGGGAGGGCGGGGGTAGTCAGCCTGCAAATGGGGAGGGCAATCAGCATGCAGGCACGCGCTCGACGGACACGCGCACCTGCGCGGAGGGAAGGGTGGGGAGCATGCATGCAACCGGGGAGAGGGGACCATCAGCATGCATGCACGCGCACCTGCTCGAGCGCCTGCTCATGACGGCGCGACTGCCTCGAGAGAGCCTCCGTGACCGCCGCAGCACGCGCCGCCTCGGCGGAGGCGAGGCGGAGCTCCGCGGAGGTGCGTACCGCCTCCGCGTCACTCAGACGGTCCTGTGGGGAGAGGAGGGCGCCGTGGTGAGCACGTGCATGCCGAGCCGTGGTGCAGTCGGGTTCGCGTCGCTCAGACGGTCCTGAAGCTCCGTGAGCGTGGTGGCGTGCGCGCGCCGCTCGTTGAGTAGCCGCTCGTTGAGCGCGCTCAGCTGCGACGCGGACTCGGCCGCGCGTGCTTCAGCCATCGCCGCCCGCTGCTCGCGATCGGCGATCGCCTTGAGCTCCATCTCGAGGCGCGCATCTCGCGCCTGCATGCAAAGGCCAATCGAGGCACTCAGAGGCTATCAGGGGCCATCAGATGCGATCATGTGCACTCGAGGCGCGCATCTCGCGCCTGCAGCTCGCGCTCGAGGTGATCACGCGCGGCCTCGGCGAGAGCAGTGCGCTGCTCCCGGGTCGACCCCTCCTTGAGTACGCGCGCCACCTCCTCGTCCGCCTTCTTACGCGCCTCCGTGAGCTCGCGCTGCAGCAGCGCGAGCTTCTTACGTGCCTCCGCCTCCTCAGTCGCCGCCACAAGGGCCTTCTCACGCTGCTGGTCGGCGCGAGATCGCTCCGAGGTCAAGATCTCCTCGGCAGCGTCCGCGCGCTCGAAGGCGTGCTTCAGCTTGTTACTGAATTCGGCGTGCTGCAGCACCAGGGCGTTCTCGAGCGTGCGCGTGCGCACCGCTGCGCGCAGCGGCGTGGGGGCTGGCGACGCCATCCACGACGTGGGCATCGACGCCGGTACCGAGCCCATCTGCGAGGACGGCGGCGCGTAGCCGGGCGGCAGGGACGTGCTCGCATCCGCCGCGTAGGGCATCGAGTAGGCGGCGTAGCCGGGCGGCAGGCAGGCACTCGGCTCCGCCGCATACGGCACCGAAGCACACGGGTCGTCGGCGGAGTAGCCTGGCGGAGGCGGCAGCGAGGACCTCGGGTCTGCCACGTAGCCGCCGGGTGGCAGCGAGGACCTCGAGTCGGCCACGTAACCGCCGGCCGTCGCCAGCGACGCACTGAGCGAGCGTGACGCCGCTGAGGCACCCTCCGCGGCCGCTGCTGTGCCGCCGGCGGGGGGCAAGAGTGCGAGACCGGCAGCGGCCGATACCGGTGGTAGAGCGATGAGCTGGCCAGCCTCGTTCTCCTTGGCCTCTGCATGCAAGTGGAGGTGCACTTGCGTGCTTGTGGACGGCGGCACAGGTGGCACTGACGCGGCACGGAGCAGCCCGTGCGGCGGCGACAGCGACGACTGAGAGGCGTCCACGGCCACGTCGGCCGTGCTCGCAATGGCGGAGCACGCGCGGTCGGACAGCGCGCCCACCCTCGCCGCCGGTGCGACGAGAAGCCTCTCCCCCGGCAGGGCGTGGGAGGATATGATCGCAGGCCACCTGTCCGAGGAGTCCTCGGAGTAGGGCGCTGAGGCGCCGGCGACAAGGCTCGAGGCGGCGCCGTTGCGTCCGAGCAGCCGCTCGATGCGCTTGAGCAGGTCGTCGGGCACGCGGTTGCCCTGCAGCAGCAACCGCAGCAGCGTCCTGTTCTGCGCGAGCGCCGACTCGAGCGCCAAGCCGCCGCTCACGCCGGCCGAATTCCAGCGCAAGTCGAAGGTGATGAGCGTGCTGTTGTACGCGAGAGCCTCCGCGAGGGATGCGACCCCCGATGAGCCCATACGATTGTTGCGCAGATCGAGGGCGGTGAGGGCACAGTTGGCCGCGAGAGCACGGGCGATCGCCCGCGGGCCCGCATCCGAGGTGCCGAGCGCGTTCCACTCGAGCGAGAGCGAGCCGATGCGGCTGCCTCCAGGGCCAAGCAGCAGTTCGGCGAGCGCAAGCGCACCGGCCGCATGCACATGGCAGCCGCGCAGGTCGATCGAGGTGACGTCTCGGCGGACCGAGAGTGCGGCAACCAGAGCGCGCACGCCGTGGTCGCCAAGGCAGCGGTCCGAGAAGGAGAGCGTTGGAGAGGGCACGGGTGGCAATACGAATGCATCGGGCGAGGGTTCAGCCGTCATAACAGGGGAGCAGCAGCACACGGATTAGCACACGCTCGCGACGGGTAGGAATGCGCTCGTGAGGCGAGCGGGTGGTCAAGTCAAGTCAGTCAAACGCCAAAGTCAAGTCAAGTCAAGTAAACGCCAAAAAAGACTCCTGGGGGAGCCGGGACACACACGGGACACACGGGCTTACCGGTACATGTACCGGTACCGGTACATGTACTGTACCGGTACATGTACTGTTGTGTTGTCGTTTTGATAAAACTTGTCGGTTGTTCACTTGTTCTACATGTACATGTCGCACACCGATCTGACATGGGCCGCCGCCGCCGGCGCTGCCAGCCGACACGCGACATGCCCACATCCAGTGCCCGCGTTCACAGAAGATTGATGAGATCCGGGTGTTATTAGAAGAATGTGAGGTAACTCACTTGTGAGGAGGTGACGAGAAGTCGAGAAGTGTTAAGAGAATTAAGAGAAGTGACGAGACTGACGACTTGTTCGTCTTGACGCGTTACTTGACGCGTAAGTTCGGTTTCAGCACTTCTGCTTCCGCGGGGCTGTGGGAAGACGAGATGTTTGCTCGTCACCAGGTCTCCTTTTTATGCCGCCCCGAAAGCGCGCCCGCGCTTCCGCCGACGCACCCTCCGCCGCATCGATCGAGCTCGTGGGCGGCCTCGCCGAGAAGCCTAGCACCATCGCCAAATTTCGCGATGGCCGCCTCACCGACGTCGAGGTGGTGGCGGCGGACGGCACCGCCTTCCACGCTCACGCCCTGTGCATCACCTCGGGTTCGGAGTACTTTGAGCGCCTGCTAGCCGGTGAGCGGTGGGCGGACACAGCCGGCCGGCCGCTGTCGCTGCCCGTGGTCCCGAAGCAAGGGCTCGCCGCATGCCTCGAGTTCATCTACACGGGGAGCTGCACAGTCGCCGATGCGGCAGAGCTGATGGTCGTGCTTGAGGCGGCGGCCTATCTGCAGATTCCACACCTTGTGGACGCCGCGGCCAAGGCAATGAGTGTACACCTGAGCGCGACCACAGCCCTCGCCTACTGGGCCGTCGCCGACCGGCAGGGTCTGAGCCAGCTCGCGGCTCACGCGGTGTCGGCAGCGACTCGCCACTTTGAGCAGATCGCAGCGACGCCCGCGTGGCTGAGCACGCCGGCAGAGACCGTGCGTGCGCTGCTCGCCTCCGACCGGCTCAAGGTGGCTGGTGAAGAGGCTGTGTACTCGGCAGCGGTCACGTGGCTGCACGCCCAGGCGCCTCCACCCGCCGAGGACGACGCGCTGGCACTGCTTCGGCTGGTGCGCTTCCCGCTGCTGAGGCGCGAGTTTGTCCAAGAGACGGTGCACAACGAGCCGCTCCTCTTGACCGTTGCTGGCATGCAGATGCTGAGCCGGACCTTTTTTGGCGCACTGCACGGCGACTCGGCGCGTCGTCGTATGGGCTTTGAGAAGCTCTACATTGTGGGCGGGCTTGCGAGCGATGCGTTGGCCACCCTTTACCTTTGCAGGTACGATTCCATGGCGAACGCCTGGGAGGCACTGGCGTCGGCGTCCACGTTACGAAGCTGTCCGGCGGCAGCGGCAATCGACGGCAAGCTGTATGTGATGGGTGGCTATGGTCCTAATGGAGTTAGGCTCAGCTCCGTCGAGCGGTTCGATCCGGCGAAGAATGCCTGGGAGGCAGTCGCACCGGTGTCCACAGTACGGACCGGTCCGGTGGCGGCGGCAATCGACGGCAAGCTGTATGTGATGGGCGGCCATGACGGCCAAAACCAGCTCAGCTCCGTCGAGCGGTATGATCGGGCGACGAATGCCTGGGAGGCAGTCGCACCGATGTCCACAGCACGAGTCATGCCGGCGGCGGCGGCAATCGATGGCAAGCTGTATGTGATGGGGGGCCTGGACGGCCAAAACCGGCTCGAAAACCGGCTCAGCTCCGTTGAGCGGTTCGATCCGGCGACGAATGCCTGGGAGGCAGTCGCACCGATGTCCACGGCACGAGCCGCTTCGGCGGCGGCGGCAATCGATGGCAAGCTGTATGTGATGGGTGGCTATGGTCCTAATGGTTACCTCAGCTCCGTCGAGCGGTTCGATCCGGCGACGAATGCCTGGGAGGCAGTCGCACCGATGCCCACGGCACGGACCAGTCCGGCGGCGGCAATCGACGGCAAGCTGTATGTGATGGGCGGCCATGACGGCCAAAACCGGCTCAGCTCCGTTGAGCGGTACGATCCGGCGACGAACGAGTGGGCGGCAATGACCAGCATGGCGCTTGGCGTAGTGACGAGATCCGGTTGTGCCGTATCCATGTGAGAACTTGGGAACAGCTCGGGACCGCGCGGACACCCGAACCGGAAGTACCGGGGGTGAAGTCGGTTTTAGTCGGTTTGCATGGTTGTGAAATTCTCCTTCTTTGTGTTTAATTGTGTGTCTGTCACTGTCCTGTCCGGTGACCACGTGTGTCGTGACTCGTGTCACTGTGTCCCGTCTCCCGGCTGCCTAAGGTGTTTTTCGGTAAAGTTTTTGAACCGGGCCCTACGCGAACTCGTGTTGACTGGGACGAAACATGTTTCGTCATAGTTTCTTCGCGCGCCCTCAGCGGCAATGCTCAGCGCGTCTGAGTCGTACCACGAACTCACGTTATACGTACCCATCTGGCATCTCACCAACGGTGGATCGTCCCGCTGCAGATCCCGAGAAGGCAAGCGAGCTCCCACCATGTGCAGGCAAGCTCGCTTTCTCATTTCCACAAAAACGCCGCCGGTGCGACGCGTAGCAGGAAAGGGGGCCCGGCGCTGCCCGGCGCCTCCTCTTCCCCCACGCTGCCGACTACACATGTAACGGCCTGTGTTAATACGGAAGTGTTACCACGGGCTGTGTAGGCCACTCCTCCGTCCATAGTGATTGTGGCTTCCTGTGCTACCGGTAGGGTCCGTGTGTCCCGTGTGTGTCCCGGCTCCCCCGGTGTCTTTTTACCATCCTCCGGAGGGAGCGCCTCTGAGTCCTCGGCGTTGTGTTGAACAGGAACATGGGTTTCTTAGCGGCCGTCGCCACGTTCGCCGCCATCGTGCGTGCGCGGCCACCGCAATGCACCGCTTCGGGCGCGTACGCATCGGATGATTGGGGCCGTGGTGGGCAGGCCTCGGGCGCTGACAACGGTCGTCCGCGTGCGGTCAACCGCTGGCAGCGGATCGGTGAGTGCGACGTGCTGCTGCCTGAGGAAGGCACGCCCTGCACCGGCTTGGTGCACTTTGTGGGTGGCGCACTCGTGGGCGCCGCGCCACGCCAAGCCTACAGTCCCTTCCTCGAGGCCGTCGCCGTCGGCACGGGCCTGGGCATCGTGGCCACGCCCGTGCAGGGCCTGACCGGCCTCGACCACTGGGGGGCTGCGAGTGAGGTGCTGCTTCGATGGTGCGCCGCGAAGCGCGAGCTCGACGCGGCGCTCTTTGTGCGCGGCGATCCGTCCACAGACACGCTCCCAACGGTCGGGCTCGGCCACTCGCTCGGAGCCAAGTTGCTTGTGCTACTGGGGTCGGACGCCAAGATGATCGAGGTGCTCGGCCCGCGGGCGGCGAACGTCTTGATCGCGTACAACAACTTCGCCGCGGCGGAGTCGATCCCGCTGCTCGAGCAGGCCGTGCGCCTGAGTGACGCCGCGCAGGGCGGGCGGCTGGCAGACGTGCTCGGCACGACGGTCGCTCAAGGGGCGGGCAGTGCACTAGGGAGCGCGGGTGAGCTTGGAGCGCTATTGCCTTGCATGCATGTGCTCACCACGGCGCCATTTTGCCCACAGGTGAGCTTGGAGCGATGCTTGGCAGGGGAGTGGCGAGCACACTGCAAGGGCTGAGCGAGTCGCTCGAGGAGCGCTCGGCACAGCGCTCTCGGGCGGCGTCCACCTCGACCGTGGAGGCTGTGCGCCGGGCTCTCGACACGACAGCGTCGCAGCTCGATGCCTTTAGCCGAGGCGCCGCTGACGCGAGCGTGCGTGCACGGCGCTCGGCAGGCGCCGCCGCGGGTGCGGCCGGCGGGGGCGTCGGTGGCCCTGGCGGCGGCGGCGGTGCCGACACTGGTGCGGGCGCGGGCGCGGGCGCGAGCACGGCCACCAGCGTCCCCGAGTTCACGCCTGGCCCTGCGGAAATGGATCATCTCGTCTCATCGAGCTACGCCGTCGGGCGCAATCTCCTCGTGCGCTTCGTCAATGACGAGATCGATCAGTCGAGCGCCCTCGCGAAACGGTTGCAGGTGCGCTTCCGTGGGCAAGGCGACGAATGCTGAGTGGCCTCCCTCATTGCACGCTGCCCTCCCTCACTCCCCCTGATCCCGGCTGCATCTGTAGGCGCGCTTCACTGACAAGGCGACGGGGCTCGGCGGCCGTCTCGACTTCAAGCGCCTCGACGGGACGCACGTGACACCGAATGCGCCTTCAGTCGCTGCGTACTTGGACGGCTTCGATTGGGAGGTGGCCGCGCGCCTGGGAGTCGCGGACGTGGCGCGCACGCTGCGCGAAAGCGCGAGCCGCGCTGAGAACGAGCAGCTCGAGGCGGCGCGGTGCGTGACCGACTTTGTACAACGCGAAGTCGCCAGGGCGGCGAAGGCGGGCGGCTGAGACCGTGAGTTTTGCGACGCGTCGCACAGGTCAGCTTGGCCCTTCTACTAGTTTTCCCCACATTGTGTGGCTCGACATCCTATCGACGTTTCGAGATTGCGATCTGAAACAGCACACGTAATTTTTGCCCAATGTTTTTCAGGGCGCCGCCGCCACCACCACCGTCGCCGCCGCCCGATACGTTGGCCTCCGCCTTTTTGTCAGCCATCGACGCGTGGGCTGTGGTGCAGCCGATACTCCTGAGTACGCTCGACCAGTTAGTCTGTCTCCTTACGTCCTCCACCTTCTGGCTCTGCGTGTTGGGCTTCGCGCCGGTTGCGTACTTTGTGCTGAACAGCGTGATTCCAATGCTGCTCCCCAGCCAAAATCTGAAGAAAAAGTACGGCGCCAAGTGGGCGCTTGTGACCGGTTCGTCCAGTGGCATCGGCAAGGAGCTTGCGCGCACCTTGCTCAAGCAGGAGCTCGACGTGATCCTCGTTGCCCGCGACGAGCCCCTCTTCGGCGACACCGTCGCGGAGCTGTCGCAGCAGTTCCCGTCACGCAAGGTAGTTCGTGTGAATGCGAATCTTTCGGACGGGACTGGCGTGTGGATGGAGGGCGTCAAGGCCGCGGTCGGCGACAACGATGTCCAGTGCGTCTTCCTCAATGCTGGCTACATCCTTACTGGCATGTTTGAGCAGAATGCCGTTGGCGCGCACCTCGCAAATCTGCACTGCAACCTGACGTCGAACATCTGGCTGAGCCACTTTTTCTACGAGCGCATGCTCGCCAAACAGCTCCGCGGCTGCATCGTCTTTACCTCCTCCTCCGCATCGTATATCCCCAACCCATTCGCCGTCATGTACGGCGCCACCAAGTCGGGCGTCTCGGCCTTTGCCGCCAGCCTCGCTTGCGAAGCGAGGCCGCGTGGAATCCACGTGCACTCTATCCACCCCTCGCCTGTCAACAGCCGCTTCACCGCCGGCGGAGGCAACCAGGTCCAGCAGCGCAAGATCGAGGCCATGGCCGCCTTTTACAAGTTCGCCTCTGGGCCGGAGGTGCTTCCCCAAAAGTTCCTCAGCCACATTGGACGCGGAGCAATCGTCGCGGACTTGGGCGGTGTGAGCGTGGGGCTGCGGCTCGTGATCCAGCTCCTTGGGTACAACACGATGGCCCTTCTGACAGCTCTCACCGCACATCTGACGCCGGACTACCAGACACACGTCAGCAAAACCAAGAAGGCATAGAGCACGCTCCCCCCAGGGGGCAGGGCCAAATTGCGCGCATGATTCGTCATGGCTCATGCGTGGCACTCCGCGGAGTATTGGAGCGGTCTTATTTTGTCGATCGATGTCTGCGCGTACGGCACACAGGGGAATCCGTAACATTGGGAGCCGGCGAGACCGAGTCGTCGTACGTCGAGTTCGAAGTACCGTACGAAGAGCCCACACCCAACGACTAACGACGTAACGCCCAACGGCTCCACACCGTCATATAATCGTCCCGTCCCGCGAACCCCCACATCCGGCGCGCGTCCCGGGCCCGAAGACGAAAAATTTACGTAATAACTACAAGATCAGCCCTCACTTCAGTCTTCACGAAATCCAAAACGGTTGCGAGACGGCCGCCCAGAAAACTACCGTCGCGCGGTGAGGCGCGACTTCGAACCTGTTGCAGCCTCCTGGAATGTGGTGGTTTCCGAAGACCACATGCTGTAGTTTGTAGATGTACGCTCAAGATCGGTCCTCCATGCACCATGGACACGGCTGGGCGCGCTCGGCTTCCCTGCCCAACTCTGCGATGCTATTAGCACTCTCAAGTAAAGGGGTTGCCGTCGAAGCGATCGTAACCGCCCACTCCGCTCTCTCTCATTCCACCCAGCTGCGAGCCGGTCTCGACGAACTTATTGTTCCATCGCCCCAAGTAGTCTGTCTTACGCAGTTCCCAATTGAAGACGCGATTAGGTGAGAGCTGGCTGAAGCCAGGGACATCGAACATTCCGTGGTAGTCTGACCAGTAATTCGAGGATCTCCCCCCTCGCAATTGATAGAGAATCTCGTCCCTCGCCCACGCCTCGTTTGCCTTGTAGAGCCTGAGCCCCTGCAGCGCATTCGGCCTTGAGTAGCTCGGTGTGCTGTCCCACTCTGGTTGCTGGTTGCTCAAGCTGGGCGCCGAAGACGAAGAACGCATAAAGCGGCTCCCGGTCCCATTACCAGGTGGATGCCTGTCCCCGCCACTCGAGGCCCCGCCACCAAAGGAGGCGCGCCTCGGATCCCACGCCTCAAATCGAGGCACGGCACTGCCAAAGGGATGCACGATGTTGGAGTAATTGCCCGCCGTGCGCAAATGGCTACCATACGGTTTCCTCTCCTCAGCCAAGTGTGGGTCCCTCGACGTCAACCCTGCACCGTAAGTACTCTCTGGCGGCGAATTAAAGGAAGACTGCTTCTTGAAGCGCGATGAATACTCAGCGTCTGTTGGCCACACAATCCGCTCAGAAGACTCTCCTGATTCTGAGCGGCGCGATGAATTGGCTGAATTCTTCCTGCCACTGCTGCGTGCGCTGGCACTCGTCGCACCTGCGGGCCGAAGCCGCCGCGCCGAGGTTGCACGTCTTGGAGTCTTTTTCTCTCCGGTCGCTTCCTGGCTGGCGACCTGCTTCCTCGGTGTCGCCTTGGTAGCGCTCTGAGCTTCAATTTTCGTGCTCCTGGAGCTCGTTGGAACTGACTTGTGGATCCTCGGTGGTGTTGTTGCGTTGCGGATCAAGGTGGCAAGCACGTCCGGCTCTTCGAACTTGGGTGATATGGAAGTCTGCGGCATCGTGGAAGGTTCTCCAGTCTCGAGTGGACCTGGCGTGGCCTGGTCGATCTTCTCTCGAGAGGCTCGGTCTTCTCTCGAGAGGCTCGATGATAGTGGCGCACTTGGTTGGGGCCACTGCTTCATCAGCGTCAGCGCCGGCGGCAAATTTCTTTGGTAGTCCTCTTTCCACATGGTCAGGTGCTGATTGTGGAGGTGTTGAACGCACGCTGACGCACTAAGAAGCAGCACAGAACCAGGCTGCAGACGGGAGGCAGGAAGAGCCCTGCAACGAAGACCGTGAGGACCGCGAGAAAGCTCGCTCCGAGTGCGTTTTGGGGAGAATGTCGTTTCACTTATTTCACGCTATTTTTGGAGCCAAAGTTGGGTGCAACGACACGCATGAAGAAAAAACGACAACGCGGCGGCCTCGCAGCTCGCACCGAGTAATCCCTGTGGACCAACGCGGCCTGGGCCGATGCTAAAAATGTTTAAAATGGCTATCTGTTGATATCTGAGCAAGTTCCAAGGTCCAAGGAGAATAACGGGGCTCGGGGGTGCTATACGTTGCTTCTTGAGGGCACAATCGTGAAGCCGCACGATGTCCGACCTGTCGCCGGCGCTGTTCGCACTGCAGGGTGAACGGGCCGATGAACGGGTCAGAAAACGCCCAGCTTTGGGTCCATCTCTCGAGCCACCTCCTTGCTCTTCCGACGCCAGCTATCGCGGTAGCGGATTTGCCCGCATTTAATATGATTATTTTCAGATAAGTCCCAGGATTATAACCACACATGAAATGATGGCAGATGGACACGTTTTGACACGTTTTGGCGATTATAGCGGTACATTTTCGTCCCGTTTGATTTACGGTTAACGATTCGTGTCGTGTAATAACATCTGTGGTTTCGATTAGGATGACCAGCGTTGTCCGTTGAACTTTCCCCCATCACCCCTATTTCGGAGCACAACTTACGTCAATTTACAGACCGTGAACCCCTAGTGCTAGTCGCTTCCGTTCCTCGCAACTCGAACTCCCCGAGGTGCCTCGAAGTCGAGTTTTTCGGCGGTGCATCCCTCGCGTGTCGGCCTGTGCCTCCTGATCCCCCCCGCTACGCGGCCCCCCGCCTAAGGCCATGCACACCATCGATTTGCCGCCGCACCCCACTGCTCATCGACGACGCGCGCGCCTTAGACGAGGGGCACTAGAGGGGCACACCAATGCGCGGTCTCCGCACACGTACGGCTCGAGAAACGAGATCGAACGCATACCCACACGCGAGCCGACGAGCAGTGAGTCAAGCTGCCCGTGGACTTCTCAGCGTGCCTCAAGCGTGCCCGGTGTCACGCCAAAGCTGCCACCGCAGCCGCGAGAGCCTCCGAGGCGCCCGCGAGCTTTTGGCACTTCCCTTGGTAGCGGCCGCCCTTGCCGCCGCCGCGCCCATCGAGCGCCTGGGCCACCGCGCCACTGGCAACGTCAACCAGTGCCGGCGGCCCAGCGAGGGTGAAGGTGCCCTCGCCCTCGCCCTCGCCGACCACCACGAGCAGCAGCGCCTGCTTCGCCGCCAGCGTCTCGTCCAGCGCCGTCGCGAGCGCCTTGACGAAATCGGCGTCGGCGGCCGCGCGGCGCACGAGCACCGCCTTCTCGCCCGCGGTGAGCCTCTGGAGGAGACCCTCTGCGAGGAGGCCGACGACCTCGAGCGCGAGCGCCTTGGACGCCTTCTCGTGCTCGAGGGCCTTCCTCGCATTCTCCTCGTAGCGCTCGAGCATCGACTCGATTGGCACGTTCATTCGGCTAGCGAGGGCGCTTGCACGCTCGTAGACGCCTCCAAGGTACGAGACCACGCGTCCGCCGGCGACGTAGTGGACACGGCACGCGCCCTTGTTGCCGACACGCTCGACGCGGAGCAGCTTGATTGCTTGCAGCCGTGCAGTGTTCTGCACATGGGTGCCACAGCATGTGTTCGTGTCGATCCCTTCGAAGGACACGACACGGACGGGCCCCGTGACGCTCGGCGGTAGTGCCTTTGACGACTTGCGCAGGCCGGCGACGGCGCCCTCGTTGACCGCGACGACCGAGTGCCACGAGGGGGTGACCGGCGTGCCGGCCTTGACCGCCTCATTCGCCGCTGTCTCGAGCTCCATCATCTGCGCCGACGTGAACTCGGGGGTCCCGAGCTCAAGGAAGGAAGTCTGTTCGCCGAGGCCCCATGAAGTGGTCTCGTAGCCCCATTTCTTGAGGGCGATGGCCGTGACGAGGTGCTGCGTCGAGTGTTGGGCCATGTGGTCTTCGCGCCGCGCCCACTCGACGGCGACGGTCACGGGCGTACCGGGCGCGAGCGGCGCGGTGAGCACGTGCTTCGCAAGCCCGTCGACGTTGTCGACGCGCAGGCACGGCACGCCGCCGACGGTGCCGCAATCGCTCGGCTGGCCTCCACCCTCCGGAAAGATGACCGTGTTGCCGAGCACCACGTCCCAAAGCTGCTCAGCCGGCACAGCCTCGGCACCGCCCTTCTTCTTGCCCTTGGCTGCAGCCTCTTGAGCCGCCTTGGGCTCGCAAGAGACGACCACGGTGTCCAGCGTACGAGCGTACGAGTCGTGTTGGCAAAGCAGCTCGCCGCAGCGCACGGGTGTGCTGGATGCGGGGATGACAGCAGACGCCACGATGGAGGCCACGCGGCTCGGCACCGACGCAAGCACGGGAGTCACAGGCGCGGGTATGGAGGCCACTGCAGAGGCTGCGCGGCTTCCTTCTAGCCACCATGGGCCTTCACGCCTCCAAACGAAGGCATCCATGTGTGCCGGCCGCGAGAAAGGCGCGAGAAGGAGGGCGCGTGTACAGAGCCTAATGGCGCCGCTACGTGTCGGGGGGATACGCCCGACGACTCGACCATTTCTTGTTGCAGAAACCTCATGTGAAACGCCCATGGCGACGCGTCCTTAGAGATTCAGCTGTGTCCTAAACCTGGAAAGTTTTTGGAAAAATTGTTCACAGCTGCGTTCACGCAGGCACGCAGCAAAATTCTTCGGAGTCTTTGCCGCACATGGCAGCCTTTGCCGAGCTTGGCCTCGACGCGCCGATTGTGCGCGCAGTCGAAGACCTCGGCTGGCTCCTCCCCACGCCCGTGCAGCAGGAGGCGATCCCCTTAATCCTCGGCGGCGGCGACGTCATGGCTGCCGCCGAGACGGGCAGCGGCAAGACGGGGGCCTTTGCACTGCCCGTTCTCCAGATCTGCCACGAGGCACTGCGCGAGCAGGCAGCCGCCTCATCGCAGCCAAAGATCGCTGCGCTCGCGGCGGCGGCCGCACGCGCGCAGGCCGCGGGTGGCATAGGTTTCGGCAGCGATCGCGACGGTCTGCTTCAGGTGAGCGCGCAAGGGCTCGAGTGCTCGTGTGGGGCCGCGCAGGCGTGGGCGGGCGGGCGGGCGGGCGTGGGCGTGACGGGCGGCCGTTACTACTACGAGGTGGAGCAGCTGGGCGATGGGCTCTGCCGTGTCGGATGGGCCACCCTCTCGGCCAAGCTCGCGCTCGGCACCGACAAGATGGGCTTCGGTTTTGGGGGGACCGGCAAGAAGTCCAACGGCAACCAGTTCGTCGACTACGGAGACTCGTACGCGCGCGGCGACGTGATCGGCTGCGAGCTCGATCGCGAGATCGGCTCGATGGCCTTCTACAAGAACGGCGTGAGCCTCGGAGAAGCGTTCTCGGTGCCGCCGACGCTCAAGGGCACGGCGCTCTTCCCCGCGATTTGCCTCAAGGGCGCCGCGGTGCGCATCAACTTGGGCGCTCGACCCTTTTATGGAAACTGCCTCCCCGGCGGCGCGCATGCTCTCGACGCGATCGCTCCCGAACACGCGGCCACCAACTCGGCCGCCACCTCTAGCAGCAGGGACGCCGCTGCCGCTGCCGGTAGCGGCGGCGGCGGCGGCGGTGGCGGCGGTGCTGATGGCGAGGGGCGCATACCGACTGCCCTGATCCTTGAGCCCGCAAGGGAGTTGTGCGAGCAGGTGCACGAGTGCGTGGCCCAATTCAGCCGTTACTTCGCCGAGCCGCGCCTCGAGGCTGCCCTCCTTACCGGTGGGGTGGAGCTGATTGCGCCACGAATTACCACTGATTGCCGCTGATTGCCGCCGATTGCCGCCGATTGCCGCTGATTGCCTCTCAGGTGGCGTGGATCCAGGTCCGCAGCTCAAGCGGTTGCGCGCAGGCGTCGACATTGTATGTGGCACGCCCGGGCGCGTGTGGGATTTGGTGAGCTCGGGCAAGCTCGTGCTCTCGGGGGTCCAGGTGCGATCTCTCCTGATTGCGCCTCGTATTGCGCCTCGGATTGCCTCTGATTGCGCCTCGGATTGCCTCTGATTGCGCCTCGGATTGCCTCTGATTGCGCCTCGGATTGCCTCTGATTGCGCCTCTGTTTGCGTCTCTAGTGTCTGAGTGCTTCTGACTGCGATCGTTTTCTTCTCTCTCGACTCACTCCTCCCCCTCTCTCTCGCCCTCGCAGTTCCTCGTGCTCGACGAAGCTGACCGGCTGCTCGACACGGGACATCTCGACACGATCCTCAAATTGCATGCGAAGCTGCCGCCGGTCGGCGGACAGGTGAGGAGTTCTGATTGCCTCTGATTGCCTCTGATTGCCTCTGATTGCCTCTGATTGCCTCTGATTGCCTCTGATTGCCTCTGATTGCCTCTGATGACCACTGATGACCACTGATGACCACTGATGACCACTGATGACCACTGATGACCACTGATGACCAAGGAGTGCCTTGGAGAACATGGGCACGACGCTGATGACCTCTGATTGCCACTGATGACCTCTGATGACCTCTGATGACCTTTGATTATTCACAGGTACGACGCGTGCTACGCGGCTCGTTTCGGCGCAGCGGGCGCCAACTTTTCGAGCACGCAGCCGCTTCACTCGCCGGAAGAGGTGCTCGAGACGGCGCACCCGCTCCTCTCGATGGCCTTCGATGGCCTTCGATGGCCTCTGATAGCCCTTGAGTGCCCCCGAGTGCTCGAGACGGCGCATCCGCTCCTCTCGATGGCCTCGGAGTGCCTCTGTGTGCCTCTGCGTGCCACTGAGTGCCGCTGATTGCGTCCCTCATTGCATGCACTCCGAGTGCGTCCTTGATTGCAGGCTGTGCGTCTCTCTGCCAAGGGCATCTTGGGATGGGTCCCCCCCCGCGCACGCGCCACCTTGAGAGGCGTTCACACGCCACGGGCGATCAAGGTGCCGTTGCAGTCGGGGGATGCGCTCAGACGCATGCAAGTGCTCACCACGGCGCCCTCGCTTCCCTATCGCTTCCCCACAGGTGCCGTTGCAGTCGGGGGATGCGCTCGTACTCAAGCAGGTGGAGAGACTGATTGCCTCTGATTGCCACTGATGGCCACTGATGGCCACTGATTGCCACTGATTGCGACTGATGGCCTCTGATGGCCACAGATGGTATCGGATTGCCGCTGATGACCTCTGATGACCTCTGATGACCCCTGATAGCCCCTGATGGCCTCTGATGGGCGCTGATGGGCGCTGATGACCGCGATCTCGCAGGTGGAGATCCACAGGACCGACAGCCACGCGTTGCGACCCGACCTTTGCATGCAAGCGCTCACCACGGCGTCCTCGCTTCCCCACAGGTGGAGATCCACAGGACCGACAGCCACGCGTTGCAACCCGACCTTTGCATGCAAACGCTCACCACGGCGTCCTCGCTTCCCCACAGGTGGAGATCCACAGGACCGACAGCCACGCGTTGCAACCCGACCAGTGGCGCCTCGCGATCGGCTTCAAGGTGCTCCGCACGGCGCCGCCAACGGCCCGTCCATCGAGCTGCCTGCCTGCCTGCGGGTGCTCAGCACGGCGCCCTCTTCCCCACAGGTGCTTCAGCAACGGCCAGTCCATCGAGCTGCGGTTGAGGACTCGCCATTTGGGTGCGCGCTGATTGCGTTGATTGCGTGTTGATTGCGTGTTGATTGCGAGCTGCGGTCGAGGCCTCTCCATTTGGGTGCGCGCTGATTGCGTTGATTGCGCTGATTGCATGTTGATTGCGTGTTGATTGCGAGCTGCGGTCGAGGACTCACCATTTGGGTGCGCGCTGATTGCGTTGATTGCGTTGATTGCGTGTTGATTGCGTGTTGATTGCGAGCTGCGGTCGAGGACTCACCATTTGGGTGCGCGGAGTGTTCATGCTGAGTGCCCCCCTCATCTTCTTTCTTGCCACCACGGCGCCTCCCTGTAAGGCTTCCCCCTCACTGCAAGGCCTCCCCTTCCGCCAGCCGCCGTGCATACAATTGCTCATTACGGCGCCCCCACCCCCACAGGCACGACACCACCCGCGTGCGCCGTCGGTACCCCGGCTTAGTGCCCGACTTCAGCCTCGGCCGCCCCTTCCCCACAGTGTACAACCGCAGCGCGATCGAGGCCCTCGCGCGCCGTACTGAGCGGTTCGAGAGCCTGCCCGGTATCGCTGCCGACACGTTCATCTACATGTTCTCGTCCGTGCACACGGTGCTGGTCGCCGTGAGCGTCGTCGGCGCGATGATCGTCGCGGCCGTCGCCTACCACGAGGCCAGCCGGGGGGCGCTCGGGACGGCGCGAGGTGGCGCTCACCCTCCGCCGCCTTCTCTGCCGCCCTCGCCGCCGCCGACGCCTTCACAGCTCGCCTTCACAGCACGCCGTCGCACTTGCGCCGACTCGAGCGCCGTCCCGAGCGTCACTTCGCGCAGTGGACCTTTCATATTTGGTCTCGTGCGCACCGTGGGCTGGCTCGTCGGGCTGCGCCAAGCGGCCGCGATGCCCGAGAGCTGCAACAAGGTCGCCGTGGGCTGTCTCGTCGGGCTGCCTCATCTGGCTGCCGCTATGCCAGCTATACCAGACTTCCTCTCTCGTTGGCTCGGGATCGGCGGCGCCGTACCGGGCGCACCCACGGCGCCGTACCGGGCGAGCCCTCTTCATTTGGATCCGAATTTGGATCGGCATGGGTCCCTTTTTAGGCAATCGCCTATCTACGCCCGACCCAACGCGATCGGCATGCAATTGCCTATCTACGCCCGACCCAACGCGCTTGCATCGCCCGCGTGGCGTACGTGTTCCGTCACTCCCCCGCTCGACCAGTGGCCTGCGTGGGCGGGGAGAGGCACGAGTGCGTTTCGCCTGCTCCTGTCGACGCACCAGGTGCTCTTGATTGCTCCTGATTGCTCCTGGTTGCTATTGATTGCTCCTGATTGCTCATGATTGCTCCTGTCGACGCACCAGGTGCTCCTGAGTGATCCTGATTGCTCCTGATTGTGATTGATTGAAAGTGATTGAAAGTGATTGCTAGTGAGTGTTATCTTGGATCCTCCCGACGCCACCCATGTGCTCACCACGACGCGCTTCGAGCTCGAGCTGGGACCCATGTGCTCACCACGGCGCCCTTTCCCCACAGGCGCTCATGGAGCTCGATTTGGGACTGGGCTGCATCCGGCGGCTGAGCCGCGGCTACGGCCACTACTATGGCGTGGTGCCGCTGCCCAGGACGGCGCCGTGGCTGCTCGTGGGCAGGTGATCAACGCGGATGACCTCTCTGATGGCCTGTCTCTATGACGATCTCTCTGAGTGTGATTGATTGCTTCTCATCTCGGATGACCTCTTTGCGTGCGATTGATTGCAGATCTCAGAAGCACTCAACGCGGATGATCTCTATGAGTGCGATTGATTGCTTCTCGTGCGGAGAAGCACTCCCGTCCCGAATGCTGATTGCACTCCTCATCTCATCCTCATCCCCCCACCCCCCTCCGCAGCCAGGAGAAGTACTCGCGCCCCGCCGCACGCAACGCGTCGTCCCTCGGTGTCGGGATGGATGGCCTCACGCTTCTCGATCCGGGCTCGAGGCGTGTGGCGGGCGAGTGGGGGCTGCCCACTGGCTACCTTCATGACTCAATCCTCTCCGACGAGGGGACGCTCCTTGTAGGTGTGAATGAGAGGCGTGAATGAACTCTGATGGCCCCTGATGACCTCTGGTGTGGTCACTGATTTGCCACTGATTACCACTGATTGCCACTGATTACCACTGATCACCACTGATCACCACTGATTACCACTGATAACCACGATGGGCGCCCCTTGTAGTCGACTCCGCTACCGCGCGTGTGCTCGAGCTCGACATCGAGATACTGTCGTCATCAAGGGCAATCAAGGGAGATCCAAATGAGGAGGCTGGTCCAAATAAGGAAGCTGGTCCGAATAAGGAATGGTCTTCGAAGAAGATTCGTCAGATTCCGGAGGCCAACTTTACCGTATGGCGCGCCGACGGCGGCGTGCGACCGTTGCGATTTGAGAGAGGTGGTCCAAATAAGGAAGGTGGATGGTTGGGATTAGAGGACCCCGGGATGGAGGGTGGCGGTCCATTTGTACGGCTGGTGATCAAGCGCAGCGTGTCCACCGCGCTGGGCATGTCCGCGATCGGCCGCGCACACGCGCACGCGAACAACGTGCTCGCCACGCCGCGCCTGCTCTGGTGCCTGCACAACAATCTCGCCGCAACCTCCATGCTTCGTCTGGTCGACCGGCGCACGGGCAAGCCGCGGCGCAGCGTGCGACTCGGAGGACCCAATTGCCACAACCCTCTCTTCTATCGTGGGCAGGTGCTCTGATCTCCTCTGATCTCCTCTGATCTCCTCTGATCTCCTCCGATCTCCTCCGATCTCCTCTCTTCTATCTCCTCTCTTCTATCGTGGGCAGGTGCTCTGATCTCCTCTCTCGCAGTTCGGCGGCCTCGGGCTGCATGCGCATGCTCACCACGGCGCCCCTTCCCCACAGGTGCTCTATCTCCTCTCGCAGATCGGAGGTCTCGGGCTGCTCGCGCCCAACGGCACCTCGTCGACGCTCTGGACCGGTGAGATTCCTGAGGACCACCCGGATGACCTCCGTGATGACGTCTCTGATGACGTCTCTGATGACCTCCCTGATGACCTCCCTGATGACCTCCCTGATGACGTGATGACGTCTCTGCTGACATCCAAGATCGCCTCTAATCGCCTCTGATTGCCTCAAATTGCCTCTGATTGCCTCTAATTGTCTCTGATTGCCTCTGATTGCCTCTAATTGCCTCTGATTCAACCTCGTCCGCCCGCGTGATTCAACCTCGTCCGCCCGCGTGATTCAACCTCGTCCGCCCGCGTGATTCAACCTCGTCCGCCCGCGTGTGCAGCCGGAGGCAAGTGGTTCACCAAAGGGCTCATGGTGGTCGATGACGTGGCCTACTTTGGCGCGGCGCCCAAGCAAGAGCAAGCGTACGACCGCAACTTCGCCGCGGCCGAGCTCGTCGCCTTTCACCTAGGTGAGCGGCGCTTATGACCTCCCTGATGACCTCCCTGATGGCCTCCCTGATGACCTCCCTGATGACCTCCCTGATGTGCCTTTCACTTAGGTGAGCGACGCGAACTCTGGCGGGCGCGGCTGCCCTTTCTCGGTCTCGTCAATGCGCTGAGTGCCCCGGCAATTGAGCCGTGGTGCTCGTGGAAGGCATGCGACACCTCCCATGTTAGGAAGTGGTGCTCGTCGAAGGCATGCGACACGAGCGCGGAGGTGGCCTCTCGAGGGGCCTTCAAGGCCACTGAACAGCACGCCCCGCGAGAGGCTGACTGGCTCGTGGCCCGTGCTCGTCGGGGATAACGTCGGGGATGATCACCTTCCTTGTTTCCTTATACGCCGCCGCCCGGGGGTCCGCCACCCGCCGTCCGAAGCCTCGAGGTCTTCGTCGGCTCGCTGCTGCAGGCGGCGGAGGGCGCGACCAAGGTGGCCAGCCAGGCGGCGGACCAGTGGGTCAATTCGGGCCATTAGAGATCATTAGTGATGTCAGAGTGAGGTCATTAGTGATGTCAAATCGGGTCAATTCCCGGGCTCCATGATGGCCCGTGCTCGTTCACACGTTTCATACTCATACGGACACTCGACAGCCGAGCGGCCGGTGTATCTCCCTAATCTCTCTCCCTAATCTCCCTAATCTCCCTAATCTCTCTCCGCGCGCACAGCGGGCCGCTGCGGCCTGCGCGCCTGCTCGCCCGCCAGTGAAGGATGTGCTCGCCTGCCCCTGGTAGTCCGCCACGGTAGTGAAGTTGTGAAGGATGTCGGTTCACGGTTGTCGCTCAGGTTGTCGCTCACATGGTCGCTCAGCATGTCGCGTACCGCGGGGCTTGTCGAGTTCGTTCTCGAACCCGAGCTCCAAGGTGCAGGAGTTCATTATTCCGTAGTTGCTCGTAACCGAGAACCCGGACACCGCTGTATGGATACCGAACGAGATATAACGCGATTGACGATTCAGCATCGCACACACTTACACAGTCCGCCATACCGAGAGCGTTACGGATTCCGGTCACGCGCCCGCGCCCCGCAGCGCTTTCGCCGGGAGCGGACGGGACGGCGCGACCCCCACACCGAGTTTCGAGTTAGTTGAAGTTTCGCGCATTCGCGTTCCTACGCCGCTGCGGCTCGCGGATGCCTCGGCCTACGGCTCGCCGCGTCCCGGGACGACGGCGCCGGACGAGCGGACGTCGGACTATTGGGGGCGCCGGGCGGGGCCCGCACGCGCGCGCGCGCGCCGCGGGGGCTTGGAGATGGACCGAGGATTTACCTACGCTATTACCGGTGCATACTAAACGAAAGCATACCGTCGTACTAAACCCTCGCCGACTTTATCTTTCACGTTTGTCAGATCCTGAGTTACAGAAAGCCGCTGGCCAACGGCCCAGCGCTATCAGAGCGTTGCCCGCCGCCGCCACGAGCCGCGCAAGCGCCCAAGTCCCCCTATCGGACGTGCTCCTCGTCTATACTCCCCGTCGACAATTGAGGTAGTCCAAGGTCGGGTCGCACTGGCAGCGGCGCGCACTCTGATTCTGCGCGTGAGCAAACCCCTGGTGAGCAGGCAGATGCACGGCCGGAGAGAAGAAGCCGAGAGGCAATCCGCCCGTCAGCAGCTCGGTGTGCTTCGGTGGGCACGCGTCCTCCCAGATGGTCTCATTGGCTCTGGCCGCACGCTCAGCGAGTCCGCGGCAGTCGACGAGCTCAAAGGAAAGGTCCCCCAGCCTCTGAATTGTGTCAAATCCGAGCTCATGTGCCCGATCGCAATTCCAGCTGTGGGTCCAGCCTATGTGCTCTCGCGGTGACTGAGGGCGCGATGGCCGAACCGAGCGACCCACGTTGATCCAGAATCCTGAGCCGAACGCGACCCAATAGAACACCTGGCCGATCGTGCATCTCTCCGATGCAAGCGTGTTCGACTCGAAGCGACTGATCCGCATCACCTCCACCCATGCGTTGTCGGGCACCGGTTTGCGGTGTGACGAGTCGTCGCAAAATGCGTGTTGGCATGTGCCGTTTAGTCGATGGATGAAGAATCCCGGAAACGCCGAATGCCCGTTGGACTCATCGGCCATGACGGACACGCCGCGGCGCTTGGCGTCTTCAGTCCGTAACCGAGCGAACGAGATGTTGAAGCTCGGCGGCGTTGGCTGCAGCCGATCACTCAAGTGTGACGGGTTGAGGACTGCGTCCTGGAGCGGTGCCCATAGCCAGCCATACTGCCGATAGGGTGTGCAAATGGTGCACGTCCACAAGGCCGAAAAGCTGCCGCGCTGTGGTACTGAATTGTACACAAACTCGAGATGCGCTGATGTCACAATTGCCGAGCCACCGTAGATGCCCGCAAAATAGGATTCAAAAATGGTTGCGTCGGTGTCAAACTTACGAAGCCAGTCGATGTTCTGAGCATTGCTTGACGCATTGCAGTACGCAACCATTGCAGCACCTTGATGGCGTCCACAGTCCCACAAGATGCGGTTGTAAAGGGGTAAAGGATGAGATGCCGGTGTGGGGCTTCCCGAAGGAGCCGTGCTACTTAGTTGGCCAGAGGCATGGCGATCAACCATCTCGAGCGTGACAGTCTGAGCGCGAAGCACCCTTATAGTGTTCAGGCGCGCGGTTTGCGAAGGCCCATTTTTGTCCAACCCGACCTCCACGCTCGACCATGAGATGACCGCTACAATCTACAATAACGCCGTCTAAGAGCTTGAATACGCGTCCTTAGGTTCACACCGCGTTTCGTCCATTTTCTCCTTCTCGTAAGTCTGTGAGCTAATGGAGGACGCCCAACAACCAGGCATCCAGGGGCGGCTTGCACGCTGCAAGCGCTGCATGAAGCATTACGACGAGTCCGAGTGCACCCCGTGCATGCATCACCCGGGTAGGTTCCAGGGCGGACCCACGGCGTCTCCGCCTCACGGGCCCATCGGGTGGACGTGCTGCAACGCCAGCGACGAGCGGTCACGTGGCTGCGCGAAGCACGCTACGCATTTACGTTGCGAGATCACAGCGCGCGCGCTGGCCTCCTTCGATGCCCCGGCCACGGAAGGCGGACTTGTCGCCGGCCTGCGGCAGCGTTCCAAGCGAGATACCTCCAACGTCGTCAGCCCCACGGCGGCCGCAGTGCCTCTTCCGTCTGACTGCACCGATTTTTACGAGGTGGGGCTGGGCGACACACTTGCCTCCGTGTGCCTACGGCACGGCATGCGCCGTCACGAGCTGATGAGGCTGAACAAGCTGCTCACGTCGGAGCTGTATCCAGGCCGGAAGCTTCGAGTACGACCAGCGCGCGAGCCAACAACTGAAGAGAAGCGTGCCACGGGCCTACGGAGGCTCATGATCGGGGCGGATATGAGCTTGCTCGAGGCGGAGTTCTACTACGACGAGGCCGACGGTGACATCGAGCTCGCCCTTCAGCTATGCCTCACGCCGAGCGGCGAAGAGGCGCTCAAGGCAACGGGCGCCATGCCGGCCGCCACTGAAACGAAACGGTCGCGAGACGCGGCGCCAATGCATGCGCCGGAGGAGGAAACGAAACTGTCGCGAGACGCGACGCCAATGCATGCGCCGGAGGAGGAGGCGGGTTTGGGCGCTTGGCTTTCGAACTGGTTTGGCGGGAAGAAGCCGGCGGCCGTAGAGCTGCAGATGATGGGGGACGGACGTGGCCAAGCCCAAGGCCTCGCCTGAAGCTGACAAGCTGTGCCCGTGCGCTACGGTGAGTCGCTGGGAGTTGCTTCTCGTTATCACACTGTGGCAGGGCCATGGCAGGTGCGTCGCTCGCTACGACCTGGTGTTGAATGTCGTGCCGTGTCGCTCGACGTCCGTGCGGCGTGCGTCTCTCGTGCTGTGAAACTAGACTTCATTACATGAAGAGCCGTTTCACTTCACACTTGATTCCGGTCAAACCGTTTTGACGCGGACGCCTCGCCCGTAATCGGAAATATCGTTCGTGTGTGGCCTGGGTGTCGGCGGCCGCGTATTAACAGCCCGTTCACACGCCCGTCGTTGATCCGACTCCGTTGACATGGCCGGCTCGCCACGACATCGGCCAGCCGACCTCCGGCCGCGTCCGGAGACGGGATTCACCAAATCCTTTCTGGTCGCCCCGCCCCGCGACCCTCCTTCCGGCACCGCCTTGATGCAGACCAGCATGAGCAATTCGCCCCGGGCTGCCGCGGCGACATCCATGTCCGTAGCCGAGCGTAGCTCGCGCCTGGGACCGATCGGGATGGAGACTGTGTGCCACGGCTTGCTACGAGATCCGCGGCCGGGTGCACGGCCGGCTGCGGTGACTACAATCCCCGATCCGCTCGTCTTCTACTCGTGGTGGAACGAGGAGCTCGCCACGCACCCGGATTATACGACCTCCGGGCAGGGCATGGGCGTCCGCCGGAATGTGAAGCTGCACTACCTGCCATCGACGGATTGCTTCCAGCTGTTCACCGAGGATGTCAAGGCGGCGCTCACGCTCTCGATCGAGCATACCGACGGCACACCAGTGCGTCCACATGAACTCTTCGTCGGCGCGACGCTTGACGTCCTCGGCCGGCCGATGACGTTACGCAGCGCCTCTGCCAAAACGATCGCTTGGGTGGATGCGGAGGCGAAGCGCCTCCTGCGCCGTCGCGAGGCCTTGTGCGCGGCGATCCAAAAGTTTCAGGATGTGCATAAGGCCCTAGAGACAATCGGCATCACACAGCTCTACCTCAACCGTCTGATGGACGCCAGCACGACGGCCATCGCGCCTGACGGCGGCAAGGCGAACCTGGCGAGACTGACGATGGAGGTGCATGCGCTCGAGGGTCTGCTCCAGCGCTATCGTAGCTGAGGCGCGCCGCACAGGGAGCGACAGGCGCGCCTTGCTCAACCGCTTTGTTTTGGAGATTGGAGTAGTCGCAAGTGGACGCGGAAGGTAGCCTGGGACCTGCGGCTGCAGGGCGGGCGGCGATCAGCGCACCCTACTACCACCCTACAGGCTTTCAGGCTTACCGTTACCCGCGCGGGGGAGAAATATCTTTCTGAAATTATGTGCCACACCACGGAACGCGCTCCAGCAACCTCCAACCAGCATGATCCGTGAGAGGTGAGGTTGGACGCCCTCCAAGACCGCGCTCGCAAGCAGCTGTTCGGGTCCGGCCCAGAGCTCTTCCTTGGCGGCCATTCACACGTTCGACTACACCTTCACACCTTCAGAGCTCTTCCTTGGAGCCTGCCCTCGCGCCGCAAAACGGGCGGCAGTAGCGCGCGGCGATCTGTTCAGCGGTTTCGGCCGAGTGGACGTAGATCGTCTGAGCGAGGTCGGGCCGGTCGACCGCGCCGTCGTGGTCATCGATGTCCGCATCGGGCTCGAGGATCACGTGCTTGCATGCGCGGCTAATGACTACATGCTTGATCACCAGCTCGTTGTATTGCATCGTCGAGCCGCCGCGTTCCTCGGGCTTGGAGCCCTTTGGACGTTTCGTCAGTCGCCAGCCGCCGCTGCCACGGCCACCAGCGGCGCCGCCGCCGCTGCCGCCCTCGCCACTGCCGCCCTCGCCGCCGCCACTGCCGCCCTCGCCGCCGCCCTCGCCGCCGCCCTCGCCGCCGCCCTCGCCGCCGCCGCCCTTACTGGGCCGTTGGACAGAATACAACTCTCCCCACAGAGGGGGGTTGCCTGGGTATTTCGGATACTCATGCAGGCTGTCTGGAGGCGTGCCGTAGCACAGGAGTTGCACGATGGAGCTCAGCGCGGTCTCGTCCTGAAGCGCCTTTCCTTTCTTGGCACGCTGCACGCCCACCTTCGAGGCCGCGAGGCACACGTCGCACCGGAGCGCGCGCGCGCCCGCCTGCACGAGCGCGAGCTCTTCGGGCTCGAGCATCGCCTCAGGGTTCTCGCGTTCCATTTCGAGCAGCGTCGAGATCGAACCTGATGAAGGAGGCAATCAGAGGCCATCAGAGGTCATCAGAGGTCATCAGAGGTCATCAGAGACCATCAGAGGTCATCAGAGGTCATCAGAGGTCATCAAAGGTCATCAAAGGTCATCAGAGGTCATCAGAGGTCATCAGAGGTCATCAGAGGTCATCAGAGGTCATCAGAGGTCATCAGAGGTTCTCCGCCGTCGAGATCGAACCTGATGAAGGAGGCAATCAAGAGGTCATCAGAGGTCATCAGAGGTCATCAGAGGTCATCAGAGGTCATCAGAGGTCATCAGAGGT
>JWZX01001862.1:0-22508 GCA_001275005.1 Chrysochromulina tobinii | reverse complement strand
CCGCCACCCCCACCGATGCCCCCACCCAAGCCGCCACCGACGCCCCCACGCAAGCCGTCTCGGTACGTCTCGGACCCAGCCCCGACACCGCCGCCTGCAACCTCGCCGCCATCGCCACCACCACCATCGCCGGAGCTACCGTCACCGCCGCCGCTGCCACGGCCCTCAACACCGAGGCGATCACCCTCGATCCCGTCGAGACACTCTCCTTTGCTCGAGTCCTCGCCGCTGCCGATGCTGCAGCTGCCCTCACCCTCGAACCCCTCGCCTTCCAAGGAGCTTATCGTGAGGCATGGACGGCAACTCACAGGCCAGTCTACCCTGCTGGCGCTCGGACTATACCACACGTGCGCGTACGTGACGAGCAGCGCGCTCCTCAAGTGCTGGGGCTTCAACAACTACGGCCAGCTCGGCGACGGCACGACGATCACTCGCAGCACCCCGACCACGATCAACGTCGGCGGCGCCGTCGGGCTGCTGGCGCTCGGATGGTACCACACGTGCGCGTACGTGACGAACAGCGCGCTCCTCAAGTGCTGGGGCTTCAACAGCAACGGCCAGCTCGGCGACAGCACGACGACCAATCGCTACACCCCGACCACGATCAACGTCGGCGGCGCCGTCGGGCTGCTGGCGCTCGGATACTTGCATACGTGCGCGTACGTGACGGCCAGCACGCTCCTCAAGTGCTGGGGTTACAACAACTACGGCCAGCTCGGCGACAGCACGACGACCACACGTTACACCCCGACCACGATCAACGTCGGCGGCGCTGTCGGGCTGCTGGCGCTCGGAGAGTACCACACGTGCGCGTACGTGACGACCGGCGCGCTCCTCAAGTGCTGGGGCTGGAACGCCTTCGGCCAGCTCGGCTTAGGCCACACGGCCGATCGCACCACCCCGATCACGATCAATGTCGGCGGCGCCGTCGGGCTGCTGGCGCTCGGAGACAGGCACACGTGCGCGTACGTGATTGACAGCGCGCTCCTCAAGTGCTGGGGCCGGAACAACAATGGCCAGCTCGGCGACGGCACGACGACCAATCGCAACACCCCGATCACGATCAACGTCGGCGGCGCCGTCGGGCTGCTGGCGCTCGGAGGCTCCCACACGTGCGCGTACGTGACGAGCAGCGCGCTCCTCAAGTGCTGGGGCTACAACTACTACGGCCAGCTCGGCGACGGCACAACGATCAATCGCTACACCCCGACCACCACTATCAACGTCGGCGGCGCTGTCGGGCTGCTGGCGCTCGGATACTACCACACGTGCGCGTACGTGACAGCCGGCACGCTCCTCAAGTGCTTGGGCTGGAACTACTACGGCCAGCTCGGCGACGGCACGACGACCAACCGTATCAGCCCCACCTTGGTCCAAGGGCTAGCCCTTCCACCACCCTCGCCGCCGCCACCACCCTCGCCACCACCTCCCTCGCCGCCGCCGCCCTCGCCGCCGCCCTCGCCCTCGCCCCTCGCCGCCGCCGCCCTTGCCGCCCTCCCCACCGCCGCCTTCGCCACCACCACCGTCGCCGCCCCCGCCCTCTCCACCTCCACCCTCTCCACCGCCGCCCTCACCGCCACCGCCCTCGCCACCGCCCTCGCCACCGCCACCGTCGCCGCCGCCTCCTTCTCCGCCGCCGCCTTCTCCGCCACCGCCCTCGCCGCCACCGCCCTTGCCCCCGCCGCCGCCGCCGTCATTCCCTGGCCAGCTCGAGATCAGCGCGGCCTGGTTGACGAACTTCAACAACGGGGTGAACTTTTCTCCTGCTTTGCTTGCAGCTGCATTCAGCACTATTCCCGAAAACCTTCGTGCAGAAGTAAGCGCTGTTCTCAATCTCTCCAGCGTCGACGTTTCTTCGTACACGCCGCCGCCTTCGCCGCCGCCGCCCTGGCCGTCGCCGCCGCCGCCCTCGCCGTCGCCGCCGCCGCCCTTGCCGTCTGCACCTTCTGGCACCAACGGCACTTCTGGCACCAATGGAACTTCAGGCACCAACGGAACTTCAGGCACAAACGTGACTTCAGGCACCAACGTGACTCAAGGCTCTTCGGGACCTTCAGGCACCAACGGACCTTCAGGCACCAACGGACCTTCAGGCACCAACGGAACCTCAGGCACCGACGGAACTTCAGGCACCAACGGAACTTCGGGCACCAACGGAACTTCAGGCTCCTTTGTCCCACCAAGTGCTCCACCAAGCATCCAAGTCGGCCGCCGTCGTCTTCAGCAAACGTGGCAAGGGCCTACCACAGCAACAACACTGGATCCACTCGATGGTTCTAATTGCGCTGGGGGTGGGGCTGGGAACTCAACCAATCGGGTCACTCTCACCCTATATTTCAACACTCGAGCGCAAGTCGGACTCTTGCTTCCCTACATCGAAGACGTTGTGCTGGCGCTCCCAGATTTCGACCCGAGCAGCCCGATGCGCGCTTGCAGCAACTTATCTTGGCAAGTGCCCGATGTCTCCCTCATCAGCAACCTTGGCGGCGGAGGAGGTGGCTCCGAGGCCATCACAATTGCTGTGGCCGTCAGCGTGATCGTCCTCGTGCTCGTGTGCTTCGGCTGGTGCTGGTTCTGGTGCGCCTTCAGGGCGGGAAAGCCCTGCTGCTGCTGGTCCTGTGGCTGCTGCTGGTGCTCGTGCACCTTGTGGGCGGGGTTGCCCTCTGATGACCGCCCCAAGAAGAATAGGGCCTTTGTCTTTGCAAAGCCGCATGCCAACACGCCGGCCGTGCTGGAGGTGATCCGGACCAAGTTCGCAGAGCAGGGCATCGAGGTGCTCAAGGAGGGCGTCGTGACGGGCGAGGAGATCGAGAGCAAGGGCTTCATCGACCAGCACTACTTTGTCGTCGAGTTCGACCCGGCGACACTCTCGTGGGCCGACTTCCGCGGCAAGGTGCTCGGGCCGACCAATCCGGCCGACGCGCCGACAGACTCGCTGCGCGGCATCGTCGCCGCCAACTGGCAGAAGCTCGGGCTTCAGGCCCCGTGCGATGACAGCGACAACGCGGTGCACGCGTCTGCATCGCCTTTCGAAAGCCTCGTTGAGCGTACCAATTGGCTCGCTTGCTGCGTGTCCGACGACCCGTTTGGCCGCGCCCTGCTCGCCAAGGGGGTCCCCGAAGCGACGATCAAGAAGTGGTTCAACGACCCGCATGTGAAGTACGATGACGAGACAGCAAAGGAGAAGGGCAAGGCCAAGGGCTCAATCTTCGACGCGTTGAAGGATCTGGACCACAAACAGTGCCTCGACAGGTGTGTGGCCATCAACAAGGCAAGTGCAATGACTGAAAAAGGGGATCATGTTGAAGATAAGGTTGAAGAGGCAACCCCGTCGCCGCCCCAAGAGATAGAGTTGACGAACCCAGGTACGGGTGCCGAGGCCCAGGCGATCGTGGGGCGTCGCGTTCTTGTGCAGGGCATGCAGCAACGCAAGGACCTGAACGGCCGACATGCGAAAGTGCTCGAGTGGAATGCCGAGGCCTCCCGGTGGGATATCGAGATGGAGACGACGGGCAACGAGACGGTCTTGGTGCGCTCTCATAACCTATCGATTATTGGTGGGGCAGGCACACTAAAGAAATTCATGAAGACGCGTAGCGTGCTTGTGCAGTCCTCTGATGTGCAGTACATGTAGTACGGAAACTAGAATCCCATCGTATAAAAAGCTTGAAGAATGCCAACGATGTGGGATGTGGATGTGCACGTAACCCACTCGGGAACTATATTCACAGGTTTTGAGTGCAAATTCACAGCGCCCGCGACGGCGTGCAAACTGGCGTGCACTTGAAAATATGGGTGCCGCGCGCGTGCTGCGCTGCGTCGCAGCAGTCGCGATCGGACTCGCGCTCTTTGCGCTCAACTCATCGCGCGCGCAGCTCGCTACGGCGGTGCTGCTCGCGCATGTGCAGCCACCGTCGGTCGATCCACCTCCACTCGAATCGTTCTCATCGCCGCCGCCGCCGCCGCCGCCGCCGCCCGCCGCCGTTCAGTCCGCTCCACTCGGCCGCCATCTTCCTGCGCCGCCGGCGAGCCTGACGCTCACCTTTGGCACCGTCACGCTCAAGCACTTTGTGTACAACTGGCTTCGCCATGCAGCGCGCGTGCCTCGGCTCACCTATGCAGTCGTGACCTTTGACGCGGCGCTCGAGCAGCTGTGTCAATCGTGGGGTGAACCGTCGATCTCGGGCCACGAGCTGCTCGCCGGCCGCGGCGCGGAGGTGGCGGCCGCCTTTGGCGCGCTCAGCCGCGGCTACGTGCGCGACCAAACCGGCGCGTTCAAGCAGCTCGGCTTCTTGAAGGTGCTCGTAGCGAGCGGATGGCCCCCTCTGATTGCGTCTGATTGCGCCCCTCCTCCATCGGATGACGTCTGATTGCGTCCCTCATCAGGCGCTCACGACGGCGCGCCTGCTCGAGCTCGGGTACGACGTGCTGCTCAGCGACGCGGACGCCGTGTGGCTGGGCGATCCGTGGCCGTGGATCGGTGGCAGGTGCGCTGATGACCTCTAATTGCCTCTCATTGCCTCTAATTGCCTCTAATTGCCTCTAATTGCCCTGGATCGGCGGCAGGGGCGTCGTGCTCGCGGATGATGCGGGCGACCTGCCGCTCGCTGACGTGCTCGCGACCAACGACATGCCCGACCTGCGCCGTGACGGGCAGGTGTGATTGCAGATTGATTGCATGCTGAGTGCCATATGAAGCTTGCGACTAACGACATGCCCGACCTGCGCCGTGACGGGCAGCCCGATGCCGTGTACAACACTGGTGTCACGTTCTTCCGGGCAGCTCGGTACGCCCACGACGGCGCCACCGCGCAGCGCCCGAGCGGTGGCGGCGGCGCCCACGACGGCGCGGGCGCCGGCGCCGGGCGTGCGTGGCGTTTTGCAATCGAATGGGCCAATCGCACGCTGATGACGGGCGTCATCGGGAACGACCAGACGGAGTTCAACCGGCTGCTACGAAACCGTTACCTCGACGGTGATTACGGCTGCAATCGGCCCGAGTGCCTCGCGCCGGACCCGATGCTGTACGTGCCAGCTCGCGCGAGATTTGGGTGCGAGGATGCGCCAGCTCGCACGAGATTTGGGTGCGAGGATTCCGAGGGGGCGAGATTTGGGCGAGATTTGGGAGCGAGATTTGGGCGAGATTTGGGCGCGAGATTTGGGTGCGATGATGCGCTGGAAGGCCGAGGGAGCGGCGGCGGCGGCGGCGGCGGCGGCGGCGGTGGCGGCGGCGGCGGTGGCGGCGGCGGCGGCGGCGGATGCGGGCCATGCGGCTGGTATGCGGTGCCATCTATGCGTGATGAATACACGGGCCTCGGGGCGGTCGACGCGCGGCGTGAGATGCGAGCGTGGTCAGAATGCGAGCGCGAGCATTTGACGAACCGCAGGGCGGCCGTGCGCCCAGCACGACGCGTGTACTGGATGTGGGGAGGGCGCGTTCGTTTTGGGCTGCTGCCGCTGGATCGGTTCCTACAAGGTGCGACTGATTACGATCTGATTACGATCTGATTAGCATCTGAGTGCGGTCTGAGTGCGGTCTGAGTGCGTCTGAGTGCGTCTGATGGACTCAGACGCTCACGCTCCTACAGGCGCCACGTTCTCACCCGTCGAGCCCCCGCCTTGCATGCAAGTGCTCATCACAGCGCGCTGTCCCTCACGTCCCCACAGGCGCCACGTACTTTGTCCATCGGCTGCATGAGCAGCGCGCCGTGCCACCCGCGCACGTCCACGTCACGTACACGATGGGCGCCGATTTCGGCAAGCTCTTCCGTCTGAAGGTGGCGCCTGTTGATGGCATGCTGAGTGCATGCTGATTGCATGCTGATGACATGCCGAGTGCATGCTGATTGCATGCTGATTGCATGCTGATTGCTCTTCCGTCTGAAGGAGGCCGGCTTGTGGCTCGACGCGCCGCTTGATGGCCAAGCCGAGGGTGCCAAAGATCAGGGAGCAGCTGCGGGGGTGGCGCCGGTGGCGGCGGTGGCGACGGTGGCTGTGGCTGGGCGTGGTGGTGGGCGTGGTGGTGCGCGTCCGTCGAAGGGTTTCGTCAAGGTAACGGTCGCACTTGGCCCCATGATTGCCTCTGATTGAACCCTGATTATCGACGGATTGCCTCTGACGACCTCTGATGACCTCTGATGACCTATGATTGCCCCTGATTACCTCTGATGACCTCTGATAGCCTCTGATGACCTCTGATGGCCTCTAACGACCACGGCGTGCCCCCTACGACGAATGATTGTGCGCCGGATGAGCGCTGATTGCATCGCTCATCAGGTGGATGGGCTCGAGGAGCTGCTGCGCTGAATGGCACTGATGAGCACCCACTGATTGCGCTGATTGCATCGCTCATCAGGTGGATGGGCTCGAGGAGCTGCTTCGCGCGCTGCTCGACCTGATGGAGCTCCCCGCCCAAATATGGAAATGCAAGCCCTCTCCAACGGCCGAGGAGCTCTCACGAGGCCACCTGCCCGACCGGCCTTCCGGTGTGAATGGCGATCGATTGCGTCTGATTGCGATCGATTGCGTCTGATTGCATCTGCCTTCGCGTCGGACCTATGGGTGAGTGGACGGCGGCTGATTGCGGCTGATTGTGGCTGATTGCATCTGATTGCATCTGATTGCATCTGCCTTCGCGTCGGACCAACGGCTGATTATGGCTGATTGCATCTGATTGCATCTGATTGCATCTGCCTTCGCGTCGGACCAACGGCTGATTATTGCTGATTGCGGCTGATTGCATCTGATTGCATCTGCCTTCGCGTCGGACCAACGGCTGAGTTGCGCCTCGTCTTTGTCTCCTGCAGCCTTCTTCACAGAGGCGAGCAAGGGCGGCGTCCTTCACAGCGGCAGTCCGTACGTGGGCCGTTGCTTCCACCCGGGGCTGCTCGTGCCCGGGAGTGAAGCTGCCATATTAGGAGATTACGAGCGTGCGCCCGACCCGGCGTCGCCTCATGTGGCCGTTCAATATGTGAGCTGCCTCCCTGAATGCATGCGGATGGCACCTCCCTGAATGCATGCGGATGGCACATTGAGTGCATGGGAATGGCACCTCCCTCGATTTTGCATGCTGGCTGCACCTCCCTCATTGCATGCTGATTGCACCTCCCTCATTGCATGCTGATTGCACCTCCCTCCTTGCATGCAGGTGAGCCGCCTCGTGCTGCGCAACGCCTTCGCGCTCGCCTTTGCCCTGGGGCGGCAGCTCGTACGGCCGCGGCTATGGGCGCTATGTGAGCGCCACTGGTGGCAGCTCGTCGATTGCCGCCTGCCAGGCAACCCGCTGCCGATGCCGTATGAAGCTCCGTACGATCTTCTCTTCAGCCTCGAGCATTGGCAGGTGTGATTGCATATTGATTGCATGCTGATTGCCATTGAAGCTCCGTACGATCTCCTCTTCAGCCTCGAGCATTGGCAGGTGTGATTGCATATTGATTGCATGCTGATTGCCATATGAAGCTCCGTACGATCTCCTCTTCAGCCTCGAGCATTGGCAGGTGTGATTGCCCCGGAGTGACCTGAATGCACCTGATTGCACCTCATTGCTCCTGATTGCTCGCTGATTGATCGCTGATTATCGCTGATGGATGTGGAGCGTGCGTAGAGGATGGACGCCGTCAAGATGGCGGAGGCAGCGGACGTGATAGGGAAAGTGGAGCGGCAGTTACAACTGCAGCCAGCCGGATGCCCAGTGCCATCCCCCTCCGCCGCCTCCTCCGTCTCCTCCTCCTCGTCCTCCTCCTCCGCCTCCTCCTCCTCGTCGTCGGCGGCGTCGGCGTCGGCGTCGGCGTCTGCGGCAACGGCAACGGCAACGGCAGCGCAGTGTCCTGTGGCGCGAAAGGGATCAGTCGTGCTTCCACACGGCTCTACGTTCGATGGAGCTGCGCGCGTGCTCACACCCTTATTCACACCCTTATTCACACCCTCAGTGCATCCAACGAACACGACAACGGCCACAACCGCCAAGCCCGGCGGCGGCGGCGGCGGCGGACGTGGCGGAAGCGGCGGCGGCGGCGGCGGCGGCGACGGCGACGACGTGCTTGCCGTCGACGCGCGCTCGTTGCTTCGGTTCTCGGCGTGCGGCTTCGAGGACGCAGCCTCCGCAATCGACTTCAATCAACGAGTCGTCGACTTGCTATTCTTGGGTCAGTACTCGTTCTGTGGGGAGGAGCGCAACCCAAATGTGGACGCGATGCTCAGGACGGCGCGCGCGCAGGGGCTGCCTGAAGAGCCGTTACTCTTGAAGCGGCGCAACTGTACCGGCCAGGTGGGATCGCCACTCTGATGACCTCTGATGACCGCTGATGACCTCTGATGACCGCTGATGACCTCTGATGACCTCTGATGACCTCTGATGACCTCTGATGACCTCTGATGACCATCCTCATCAGGCGAGGAGGATGCTCTCCGATTGCCTCTGATGACCTCTGATGACCTCTGATGACCATCCTCATCAGGCGAGGAGGATGCTCTCCGGCGAATGGCTACTCGGGTTCACAGTGAAGGAGGGCTCGATTGCCTTTGCGCCGCCCGCGGCCGCACAGCTGCTCCGTGGCGCCGAGGGCGTCTACGAGCGCCTGACGCCCTCCCCTGTTGGGCTCGTGCGCACGACCGGTGGGCTGAGGGCCGCTGATTGAGGGGGTGCTGATGGCGCCTGATTGCGCCCTATTGCGCCCTATTGCGCCTGATGGCTTTGCACGCAGGTGCGTCCGAGCTCCAGATGGACGGGCTCTGATTGCCTCTGATGACCTCTGATTGCCTCCCTCATCAGGTGCGTTCGAGCTCCAGATGGACGGGCCAGCCGCCGCGCCTGTGCTCGAGATGCGACTTGGCGTGGAGAGCTGTACGCTCGGCCCCTTCCCAGTCCCAGCATGCAAGTGCCCACCACGGCGCCCTCACCCCCACAGGTACGCTCGGCCCCTTCCCAGTCCCGAGACTCGGAGGGGGGGCGGGAGGGGCGGAGCGCATCGTGCTGCTCGATGCGTTGATGTGCGTGGCGCAGCAGGCGGCGGGGGGGAGCAGTTACGTTTGGGTGCGGCCCTCGATGCGCCGCAAGAGCGCCGCTGAGGACGATGATGACGACTTCATCTGAACGACTTGATCTGATGAAAGAGCCGTGCTGCTGTAGGCTGTACCATCCGACTTTTGTACGACATTCGCTACTGTGTGGCAGCAGGCAGCAGAGCAAGGCACAGCCCCCCTCCATGGCCCCCTTCATGTACACTCGCCGCATAGAGGGGAAGAGTCCTCCACATGTTGAGAGTCTACGATATGTTCGCAACCAAGTAAACATGTTCGCGATGCCGCGCGGCTTCCTTCAAAGGAGATCATGAAAAACTTAGGTTGCCCAAAGACAGATAATGCAAGCGTTCAACTAACAGGGTCATACCTGTGGCGAACATGGGCGTCGCAGCTTCGACCGCGAACCCGGAGCTCCCTGACCACGGTGGCGTGATCCGCATACTCACCCCTCACCGATCGGCAAGCTTGGGAGCCTCGACCTCGGTCACGGAGCTCCCGGACCACGGTGACGCGCAAGCGCGGCCCCCTATCTACCCTATCCGATCGGCGAGTATGGGTGCCGCCGGGGCTTTGACCTTGCTCTCGGAGCTCGTCGACAAGCAGCAGGCCAAGGCCGCGGCCGGCGACAGGTTTGATGAAGCCGCCTTTGACGCCGCCGCGGTCGATGGCAGAGTCCCGCGTGAGGTGTTTACATCATGGCTACAGGCACTCCGAGATGGGGCCACAACGCTCGACCTCTCAGGTCCGACACTGCTGGGTGGCCGGGTTGGCGCGGGCACGGCCGGGCAGCCGCACACGCAGAACCATGCTGATATGCGCGCGCTGAACGCGTCTGCGGCGTCGGGTCCCTTGCCACGGTCGCGCGGTCCTTTGAAACTGTGACGCTTGCCGTTTGGGCTGTGTGCTGTGCACGCCGCAGGAAAGCGCATCGGCGATGTCGTTGTCGGCGCGACAGCTCTGGCGGCCTTGATCGAGAAGAACACGACGCCCAAAATGCGCTCGGGGGGAGCGATCGCGCTTGCGTTAGGCGGCGCTGCGTTGGGCGGCGCTGCGTTAGTCGGCGCGCGTGCGGTAGCCGCAAGAGCGGCAGCCAACAAGGCCGCAGCGGAAAAGGCGGCCGGAGCCGCAGCAGCGGAGGCGCCAGAGGAGCTGAGGCGCCGAGCCACGGAGCTGGGGTTCCTGCAGATGCTCACGTCTCTCAACGTTGCCGAGGACGCGACGCTGAAGACGGCGGTCGTGTGGTGCGACGAGCAGGGCGTGACAAGCGTGTCCGACATGGTCGAGTTCGACATGGTCGACGACTTTGTTCGCCATCTTGGCCTGAAGCCGATCCCCGGAAAGAGGCTGTGCAGCATGCTGCACGCACCGACAGCCGCACTCGACTCCCAGAGCAGCGACCCCCTTGCCTCCCCAAGCATGCCCTCGCAACAAAAGGCGGCCGCCTCGAAGATTAATGAAGGTGCCCCGTGGGACTTCTTCATGTCTCACAAACAGAGCGAAAGCGGCCATCCGGTGGCTCTCATCACCATGGACCTCACGATGGCTGGCAAGAATGTGTGGCTGGATGTGAACATGAACGACTGCGGCACACCTGCCATGATGGAGGGGGTGGAGCATTCCAAGACGTTTGTGCTCGTTTTAAGTGATGGATACTTTGACAGCCAGTTCTGTGTTCAAGAGCTTCGTCGCGCCATCTGCTTGGAAAAGAAGATCGTGCTGTGCCACAAGCAAGGTGTGAATGTCGGGGCCATTCTGCAGAGAAAGCCACTCGATCCCGAATTCGCACACATCGGCGACAAGCAGTCGGTGGAGCTTATTGTTTCCGATGCCAAGTTTCGAAAGGTTGCAGTCGAACGCCTGATAGCGTCGGCTTAAGATTTCACTTCCATTTGATGAAGGCGGAGTTCGAGGCCAGAGGGGCGCCGCACGGACGCCGCGCGGCTGCTCACGATCAACATCCTCTTCACGTACCCGCAGATGTGAGAAGGAGTTCCGTCTATGATGACGTCTGATTACGTAATGAGAGAAGGAGTTCCGTCTATGATGACGTCTGATTACGTAATCAGAGAAGGAGTTCCGTCCATGACGCACCGCTCGCATGCTACAAGTGCTGCAAGAAGGTGAGGGGACCGGTCGACGTGGTCACCGTGTGCTCAGAGTTGAACCGCAGAAGGCATCGGAACTGCAGTGGTGGTGAGCATGTGAGGACGTAACGCGCTTACCATGCCACGTGCGAGATCTGGGCCTACACTCGGGCCTCGCGGCGGCGTCCGTCTGTCGAGGACCGTGTGGTTGGTGTGTGTGTGTGTGTGGTGCAGCGACACGGGTCTGCCGTTGATTGCCCCTGATTGCCACGCGTCCTGGCAATCAGTGGTGCAGCGACACGGGTCTGCCGTTGACGCTCGGCTTGACTACGGCTTGACGGGCCCGGGCCCGCACTCACCCTGTGTGGGAAGCTCCTGGCCAGGACCTGCTCGGCCTGCTGGGTCTGTCGGCTGTCGCTGTGGAACGTGGGAGCTGTGTGGCGTGTGCGGCGTGCGGCGTGTGCCGTGCGGTCTGTGGTGTGGGCCGACGAGCAGTGCAACCCTAACTGAGGGGTGGTGAGGGCTGAGGCGGGTGGCGGCGGCGCGCTGGCGCGGCCCGATCGCCGTGTCGGTCTCTGCATGTGGGGAGAGCTGGCCTGTGAAGTGTGAGTTACAAATCGACAGAAGTAGAGCTGTATTCTCACAACACAGTTGAAGAACGAAGTGGATAGAACTTAGTACTCTAGTTAAGCTCACAATCAAACACCGCGGATCGCGTACACGTTGTACGCAGCAAACGCAAGCAACGAGATGCAATAGCCAAGCGCCTCCAAGCGCGTGATCGTCTCGTGGTACCACATCGCTGAGAAGAGCACCAGCCCGGCGTTCCGCGCCGTACCGAGCACCTTGAGCGTCACCGAGTTGGTCGTCTTGATGACGAGGAAAGTGCACAGGTTCACACCAAAGCCGAGCACCGCCGACGCTATGAAGAGCTGCGGCTCGCTGTGAATGAGCGCGCGCGCGTGCGCCCAGTTGGCGCCCAGTGCGGCGCGTGGCAGCTCCGTGATCGACGACGCCGTGAAGAGCCAGAGCGCCGAGATGGGCGCCATGTAGTACCTATGATGAGGGAGGCACCCAGCGGCACTCAAGATGCAACCTCCGAGGTAATCCAAGGTACCGGTAAGCCCAAGGCGCCGGCAGACTGCACGAGGCCCTTCCGAGAGCACTCGCGCAGCGTACTGTCCCTCAACACTCGCGCAGCGTACTGTCCCTCAACACTCGCGCAGCGTACTGCCCCTCAATTAATGAACTCGATTAATGAACTCAAGAGGGCACTCGCGCAGCGTACTGCCCCTCGATGACGCCAAACTTGAGGTTCGTCAGCAGCTTCTGGGTCAGCACCAGCCGGAGCGCCTCCCCGAGCTCCGCAAGCAACATCAAGCCGAGCCCTACAGTAGCCATTAGGGGCAATTAGGGGCAATTAGGGCAATTAGGGCAATCAAGGAGCGCCTCCCCGAGCTCCGCAAGCAACATCAAGCCGAGCCCTTGTAGTGCAGTAGAGCATGAAGGCAGTCAGAGTCAGTCATTTCGCGGTCGTCAGCGGCCATCAGTGGTCATCAGCGATCATCAGTGGTCATCAGTGGTCATCAGTGGTCCTCACCTAGAGCATTGAGGCTCCCCTCGCCCAGTGAGGCGATGGCGGTGCCCGCACAGATGCCGAGCACTGCGCAGAGAACGCGCACCGTCAAGAGGCAATCAGAGGCCATCAGAACAGGCAATCAAGAGGCAATTGACGACACTCACCAGCGCAGAGAACGCGCACCGTCGGCGTCTCAATGCAATCAGAGGTCATCAGCGATCATCAGCGTCCATCAGCGGTCATCAGTGGTCCTCACCTGCGCAGAGAACGCGCACCGTCGGCGTCTCAATGCCGCTCAGCCAGAGCATCGCCAGCGTCACCTGTCGGTCGCACCACGGCCGCACTCAGCGTGGCATTCGGTAGGACGGTGATGTGGGACTGAGGTATTCAATCGCGGCACTCAGTGGCACTTCGCCACAATCACCGCGGGCGTGAACGCCTTGAGCATCTGAATGAATCCGACCGGTAAGTACATGTACACGGCGTTTCCTGCGGCGAGCGTGGTGGCCAGCGCCGCGCCAATCGGCAGCAAGTTGTAGACGTAGAACTTAAGCGTGATCGCGTTCGCGTGCTCACGGCGCACGCAGCGGCAGTGAATGAGCGTGACAGAGACCGCCGTCGAGCACAGCAGCCCGAGGCCGGAGACGGCCATCGGATAATTGAAGGCGCGGTCATTCAGGATGGCACGGTTGACAATGATCAGCGACGGACCGATGGACAAGTACAGCAGGCAAGCGGCGGCGACCGACGCCGCCCGACGCAGTCGTGGGCCGAGCGCTTTGCTGTGCAACATCGGCTCTCCTCCCGTGTTACCTCCCGTGATGAGGCCGTGGGCCTCGTCCGTGATGGAATCATCGGACTCCTCGTCGGAGCACGGCCTTGTGATCGGAGATCTGTACAAGTGGTCCGTCGAAAAGGCCTTGCGCGTGACTATTTCCTTGGCCATTTATGAGGGGAGGCCGCAATGAAAAAGCGACGTTCAGACTCGGGTTATGTTTCGGATCCCGACAGCCATTTGCATGCATCTGCCCTGTCTGGAGCGACAGACGGTTCCCATCTCAATACAATTGTATCTGCAAAACAATTCCGGCAGATATCAAAAGGCAAAACAGAAAGAAGAAGTCATATCCTCTCGACCGGCTCCTCTTGCGCGCTGCTCTCCGCCGCCCCTCCCCCTTACGTTACCTCGGCAGCGACACGATAGTTAGGTCTCCCCACACAACAAATCTCACATCGCACAGAAAATCATGGGGACCATGCGCGCATCATGGACACATGGAGTGACTGCGCATGCATCATGAAGCCTTGGGCGTGCGCTTCTTCTTGGGCGACGCCTTTTGAGGAGATGCCTCCTCATCGTCGGCTGTGGGCGCCTCGGCGTCAGCGTCCGGTGTCACGTCCGGTGTCACGTCCGGTGCGTCATCGCCCTTGCTCCCTCCGCCTCCGCCATCGCCTTTACCTCCATCTCCTCCGCCGCCGGCGCCCACGGCGGCGCCTCCGCCCGATTTGGGTCGGCAGAGCCCAATCTCGCGCACAGCTCCCATGTTCTCGCGCAGCTCGGGCTCGGCCGCCTCGGCCGCCTCGCCCCCCTGCATCGCCTGCTGCACGGCCCGGTGGTATGCCCGTAGCTGAAGGCAGGCGTCCGGCGCAAGCGAGCGCGCCGTCTCGAGCGCCTCGATCAGAGGGCCAAGCAGACGGCCGGGAGCCTCGAGCAGCACGCCTGATGAGGGTTGCAATCAGCGGCACTCAGTGGCACTCAGGGGCACTCGGCGCAATCGAGAGGCGATCGAAAGGCAATCAAGAGTCCATCAAGAGGTCATCACGAGGTCATCAAGAGGTCATCAAGAGGAGCAGCGTGCCGTTGTGCTCGAGATGAAGCACGAGGACGGCGAGGTGAAGCACGAGTGCCGGCGTGCTCTCGGTCGCCAATCGGGCGCGCAGCTCGGCGCGCGCCTTGTCGAGCGCCCCCTTCTCGCGCTTCTTGTCGAGGGGTGGGGCCTGAGGCAAGGGGGGGGAGAGGGGTGAAGGGGGGAGAGGGAGAGAGGGGGCAGGGCGCACTGCAATCAAGGGCAATCAACGTCCATCAAGATCCATCAAGGGCGATCAGAGGCCATCAAGGTTCATCAAGGTCCATCAAGGTCCATCAGGGTGATCAGAGGCAATCAAGGTCCATCAAGGTCCATCAAGGGCGAACCTGCGGCCCAAGCACCGACTCGCTCGCCCGCAGCGCCTCGATAAAGAGAGCCGTGGTCGACTTGGGGCCGAGCGCCGTCTCGAGCGCCGCGAGTGCGCGCTGTGGCGGGCCCGGGATCCAGCTCAGCATCTCCTTACGCTCCGAAACTGAGGGCGGTTGCCAAATATGGGTCGAGAGCGGTTGGGCGGCCGCGCCGCTGGCGCCGTCGGACGCGCCGGTGACGGCAGGTAGCTCCTTGCCTGCATGCAAAGGCCATTCGAGGCGATTAGGAGGCAATTAGGGAGGCAATTAGGAGGTAATAAGGGAGGCGATTAGGGAGGCAATTAGGAGGCAATTAGGGAGGCAATTAGGGAGGCGATTAGGGGCACTCGGGTGCAATCATGTTCACTCGAGCGCAATCAAGCGCACTCAAGGCGCCCACGACTCACCTGCATGCAATCAAGCGCAATCAAGCGCAATCAAGGCGCCCACGACTCACCTGCATGCAATCAAGCGCAATCAAGGCGCCCACGACTCACCTGCATGCAATGCTTCCACACGGAGCATCACGCCGAGCAGCTCGGCACAGGAGCCTTTAAGGAGCGCCTTGTCGAGCAGCTCGAGATCTTTAGGATCGAGATCGAGCGATTGCAGTCCCTTGGCCATCAGCTGCGCGGGGAGGCACGTCGTCAATCAAGGGGCAATCAGGGCCATCAGCTGAAGGCACTCCGGCAGCCAGTGGCAATGAGTGCCAATGAGTGGCAATGAGTGGCAATGAGTGGCAATCAGGGCCATCAGCTGAAGGCACTCCGGCAGCGAGCGCACCTGCACGTTGATGGCCAGATGACTCGCCTGCTCTTGCGCCGCCTGTGTCGCCCGTCGCCGCTCCCCCGCCCCCGCCTCGCGCTTCGCCTTGAGAGCCTCAGCGACCTGTGCCTTTGCAGACGGCAGGAGTCGCGCCGCGAGGGTGGAAGCGAGCTCAGGCATCTCATTCATAGACGGCTTCGCCGTTCGGAGCGCCGTCTCGAGCGCCTCGAGGAGCGCCGTATCGGCGGCGGCGGCGCCGCCGCCGCCCTCGCCGTCGCCGCCGTCCTCGTCGCCACCTCCACCGCCACCGCCGCCGCCTCCACCGCCGCCGCCGCCCGCCTTGCCCTTCTTTGCCCCCCCCCGCTTACCCTTCTTCTTGGATCCGCTCCCGAGGTCGTCATCGTCATCATCGTCATCAAGGCCGATGCCCTCAAGCATCGCGGCCTGAGCAGCAGCCTTCGAGCTTCGCCTGCCGCCCACGCAATCAGGCAGCAATTAGGACGCAATCAGGCAGCAATTAGGCCACAATCAGGCCGCAATTACGGCCGATCAGGAGCGATGAAGGACAATGAGGGCGATGAGGGCAATCAGGGCAATGAAGGCGATTCGGGGCCATGAGGGAGTCGCACCTTCCGCCCTTGCCTCTCCGACCGTCATCATCGTCATCATCCTCATCGCCGCCGCCCTTGGCGCCCTTCACACCACCAGCCTTGCCGCCTGCCGCCTTGGCCCCACCACCTCCCCCACCGCCGCCCCCGCCCCCGCCCCCTCCCTTCGCCCCTGCCGCGCCCTTACCCGTCGCCGACGCCGCCATCTCCTCAGCAACCGCAGCAGACACTACTGGAGACACGACGGACGGGACCAGCGCCGCAGCTTCCCCCAACAGACCCGCCGAGGCTAGCAGACCGCCGCCGATGTGCACGGCGCGGCCGGCGGCGAGGGCGGCGCTCATCTGAGGAGGCCATTAGGGGCCACGAGGGGCAATCAGGGCAATTAGGGGGCAATCATGGGCCGCTCAGTGTCCCTCGGCTCACCGTCATGGATGAGCTCATGAGCAGCAATCAGGGCAATTAGGGGGCAATCATGGGCCGCTCAGTGTCCCTCGGCTCACCGTCATGGATGAGCTCATGAGCAGCATCACATCCTCTTCGCTTAGGGGCGCCTCGAAGCCGGCGGTTACGTCGACCGCCCAATGGTTTCCACAGGCCTCCTCGAGCTCGGCTTCCACAGCTTCGACGAGCTCGCGCTTGACGTAGACAGTCTCGAGCTCGATGCCGCTCGGGTAGTGAGCACGCAGATAACTGATGAGGGAGGCCATCAGGAAGGCGCTCAGAGGAGTGAGGCCATCACATGTCATCACATGCCATCACATGCCATCACATGCAATCACATGCCATCACATGCCATCAGACGTACCCCTTGGGATCGTATTCAGACGTAATCAGACGTAATCAGACGTAATCAGACGTAATCAGACGTAATCAGACGTACCCCTTGGGATCGCGGGAGGCTCCGGGCAGCGAGGCCAGCTTCGTGTAGGCGATGAGGCCGTTCTGCTCAGAGTAGGCGCGCGAGGCAATGAGGTGGCAACGAGGTGGCAATGAGGTGGTGTTGAGGTGGCAATGAGGTGGCATCGAGGTGGCAATGAGTGGCAGTGCGAGTGGCAGTCAGCGCACCTGCTCATAGAAGGATCGGACGGCCGCCGCCTGCGCGTGGGCAATTAGGGCAATTAGGGCAATTAGGGCAATCGAGGGCATACGAGCTCTTGCCTGCGCTTGGGCATGCACGGCCGGGGTACGTAATCAGACGTACTCAGACGTACTCAGGCGTAATCAGGCAAGAGCTCGTACCTGCGCGTGGGCATGCACGGCTGGGGTGTACGAGCTCTTGCCTTGCACGGCGCCCGGTAGACGCCCGTGTGCTCGCATTTCGTCGAGAGCCTCATAGAAGAGCGCCTGCATGCAATGAGGGAGGCCATCAGAGATGCGACCAGATTCAATCTCAGAGGGCGGTGGCATGCAATGAGGGAGGCCATCAGAGATGCGACCAGATTCAATCTCAGAGGGCGGTGGGAGCACGTAGAGGAGCGCCTGCATGCAATGAGATGGCACCCAGATGGCACCAGAGTGCACGCAGAGTGCACGCAGAGGTAACGCAGAGGGCACTCAGTTGATCTCAGAAAAGCACACAGAAAAGCACTCAGAAAAGCACTAAGAGAGGCACTCAGAGAGGCACTCTGAAAAGAACTCCAACCGCCCTCGTTGCACACGCACCTCGTTGAAGGCGTGCTCTCGGATGAGCTGAGGCAGCGCCGCCGGGCGCAGCACCGCCGAGAGCACGCCGCGCACGCGCGCGCCGTGCCGAGCGACGTAGCCGGTAGTGTACAGCGTGGAGCCGCTCAGCTTAGCGTCGACGACGGTGCCGAGGCGGGGCTCGACCAAACGCGTCACGAAGTCGGTCGTGAGCGAGTACCTGCGGAGAGGGGGTCGATCCGGGAGGCCATGAGAGAGGGGGACGGTCAGGGAGGCCATTCGAGACACCACCAGCGAGGCCACCAGAAAGGCCATCAGCGAGGTCATCAGCGAGGTCAGCATCAGAGACGCCATCATCAGTGGCTGTTCGCGCGCATCATCGCACCTCATGGCGAGGTCGCCGAGCATGAGGCGGCCTTCGCTCTGGAGCGTCTGGTTGATCTCCTCGGCGACACCATCGAGGTAGTACTCGGCGATCACCTCGCCCTGGAACAGCTGCAGCGACGCGTCCTCGCGCAGCAGCTGCTCGATCACGCGCTCGATGTGAGGCAGGTCGACGTTGAGGATCGGCGGCAGCTCGGTCACGTTGACGCGGCCGCCGTGCGCGAGGATCTCGTCCTCCACCTCGTGGCGCAGCTGCTTCGGCGTGAGGTACTCCTTGCCGTTGGTCGTGAACAGCACGTTGAGCAGGCCGAGGTCGGAGAGCTTCTGCATGACCTCGACCACGTTCGGCTCGGAGAGTTTGGTGACCGACGGCGCCTTCTGCACCTGGGCGAGCTCGGCCATGAGCGCCTCGAGCGAGAGGCCCTCCATGGTGGATCGCTGATGCGACCGGTCTGAGAGAGCGTCGCGTGCGTCGGGGTCTCGTGTGACTGCAAGGAACACAGGTCGAAGCCGCGAGACGCCCGCGACGGCGCATTGAAAGCGTTCACAACCCCCCACATCTCTCCATGGATGAGCGCTGCGGCGGGCGATTCACACAAAATGTCCAGGCACATCAGCAATGTTGACGACGGTTCTTCCGTGTATGCCGATGTCGACATCGGTTCGGGCAGCTACTCGGCGTGCGACGGGCCGCTGAGCCCCGCGCAGTGCCCCTCGCAATGCGTGTGGTGCGTCGAGGCGCAGCTTTGCACAGCGCTACTGCAGGACTGCTTTTTGCCCGCGCCCCGGCCCGGTGCTTCCGGCGACGTCGTGCTGCTCTGGGCGTGCATTGGCGCCTTGTTGTGCATGTACGCTTTTCTGGGGTGGCAACGGTATGTGCGACGAAAGCCCTCCTCACCCGTCGCCGCGAGTGATAACGAGAGCCTCGGCGAGTATCAATTGGGAGGCAGCGTGGTGGCGAGTGTACGGAATGTCGAGGACGCTGTGGGCAGGCCAAGCGCGAGCTCCATCGACCAGGCCGAGTCGCAATCACTCTTGTCTTAGCGGTTGAGCGCGTGTGGATGCCACCACGTTCTCTGTACTATTATAGTGGCGGAACTGTAGAGGAAGTGTGCACATGTTCTTGTTCATATCAACGCGGCCTCGAGTGGCTTGCAAGTTTGCAACTTGTCATGTCTTAGCAGCTTCGTCTGGTGTCATACCAGTGATCATTTCAGGCGCACATGCAACGCTCATGTCCCATCATGCGACACACCACTGTTGTTCATCTAAGACTACTTAGGCGCCGGGACGAGCTCTCTCGCCTTGAGCAACTCCGCGTGGAGCAAGGAGAGGGTGTCGGCAGAGAGGCGCATCTTGAGCAGGCGCTCCGGCGGCGCCACGCTCGTGCCGAGCGCCGCCGGCGCGCGCACCGTCAGCTGCAAGTCGGCCGCGTGCGCGCGCGCGCTGCCAACATCCTCTGAGACGCGCCAACGCAGCGACTCGAGCTTTGAGAGCCTGAGGGAGGCGTCGGCGAGGTGCTGGCGCAGAGGCGCGCGGCCGTCGCGCAGCGCGATGACGAGCGCCTCCGTGTGCTCCTTGGGCAAGCCCAGCTGCTGCAGCTCCTCCCCGAGCGTCTCCTCGGCCACGTCGTACCGAGCGCTGCTCAAGAAGATGAAATGGAGCGCGGCGACCGCGCCCTTGACCTCGTGGCTTTCGAGCTTGCCGTCGCTCAGCAGCTTCGCAAACTTCTGCTCATCCACGGGAGCGCCGCTCGCCTGCATCAGTACCTGCTTGCACAGCACCTTGAACTTGACGACCGACATCTTCGAGAGGACGAACATTTGCGAGAGCAGCTGCGCGCGGGGAGGGAGCTCTCAAGCCGCGTGAGGAGGCGGCGGCGTGCGATGGGAGCGGCACAACAGGGCGCTGCGACGCGAGTGCGTGCCGCAGTGCGCGCACCCAATCGGGCACATCGAGCCCTCCGACGAATGCAAAGCGCATTGCGGGGCCTCCGGTTCTCCCACAGCGCCATTCGCATTCACATGAACGAGACCATTTTCATTTTGTACATGTACCAGCGCAAATATAACCACGTAAGTTCGCCGCTTTGTTCGCGTCTGTGAAGACGATGCGTCGCACAGATGCGTGGGGTGGCGTCCGAGGTCGCGCCATCGACGTCGTCATCGGCGACGTGTTGAATGCATGGCCGCTGGCGACACACGCCCGAGACGGCCACTTGCGAGCCTTGATCAATCCAGCAAACGTGGCGCTCTGCGGCACGTCGCTTCCGTACTTTCCTCGCGGCGGTCCAGTGCCGCGCCCGCCGCCGAAGGCGTTGAGAGCCAGCTCTAGCGGCTGGGGTGGACTCGACGCGGGCAGCGGCATGCTCTATCCTGCGCAGTGCGTCGATGGTCAGGTGCACGCGCAAGGAGGCAGCGCGCTCCGCAAGGCGCTCGACGCAGCCGCTGGGCCATCGACCATGCTTACGGACGCTGCAGGCCAGCCGGTCCGCTGCAATGAAGGCAACGCCGTGGTGACGGCCACGGGCCACGGTCGGCTGCCATTCGACCTGATTGCGCACGCGGTCCCGCCATTCTGGCCCACTCCCACTTCCACAGACGGAGTTGCAGACGACGGCGAGTGGGCCAGGCTGCTCGGAAGTTGTTACGCATCGAGTCTCCGCGCGCTGCGCTTCGCCGCCGAGGGGCGTGGTGCGACCGCAGCGCCCGGCGCAGCGCCTAGCTCCCTGCTCATCGCGACGCCGCTGCTTGGCGCGGGCGCTCGCGGTGCACCCGTGCGCGCGGCCGCTCGGGTCGCAGCGAGGGCGCTGACGGCGTGCCTACTGGACGGCGAAGACGAGTCGGACGAGGTGGGCGAGGTGGGCGAGCGGACCGCCGAGACACATTCCGAGACACACTCCGAGATACACTCCGAGATGCACGCCGATCATTCGAGTGGATTTGGGATGCGTTCCAAATTTGGGATGCGTTCCAAATTTGGGATGCGGATTCGAGTCGTGGCGCACGACAAGAGAGCGTTTGAGGAGGTGTGCGAGGCGCTCATCTCGGCGTTCGACGCGGCGGCGGCTTCGACATCTTCGCCGACGATGGCGCACGGCAGTGACCGAACATGGGGTCGCAGCGACCGTCCGAGCGCCGAGATGAGCGACTTGAGAGTTGATTTCGGAGACATTTTGAGATTGAGACTTGAGCCGCGTTAAGCCATGACCATGTACTTGTGATCTTGTGCTGACCGAGGGGAGCGGAGCAATAGGAGCGGGGAGCCGTCCTTTGAGACGGTGGTGGAGTGAGCGCGGGGGGACCGCGACGAAACTGACTGACTGACTGACTAGTGACTGACTGACCATGATGTTTGCATGTGTAGCGGCGACTTCAACGTTCTTCAACGGTCGTCGTAGTTACCGTTATAGCGAGCAGTGGTCTCTGTACTGGCGAGTGGCGTACACAGTGGTCAGTGCAGGGTCAGCGTCAGGGAGCGCCGAGATTACAGATTAACAAGGAGGCTGTACAACAGCTGTATTCATAAGTTCTTCAGGACTTGAGCGGTCGCCCTCTTCCATCGTGCGGCGCTCGCGCGCAAAGGCGATTTGGGAACGTGGTGATGTGAGATTTGTGAGCGCGTTTTTTTCGGATTACCTTAATTAAGTTTAAGAACCGCCGCAGATGACCTCCTCCTCGTTCACAGCCAATGTTTATAGTTCGACACCCAAGACACCGGACCGGCGTACATACGTTCACACCACTTCGTCCTCGCTACCGGCCCCTATTCTGCTCGTGCCTGCGTGCCCCGGCTCCACCCAGTTGTGCTTTCGCAATCCATCCCCACCAATCATCAACTCGCGAAAAGCGACTTAAATTGACGAATCGTTGCCGGAAATCTGGAAACTTGTGGTCTTCGGAGGCTCCGGAGGGAGGGTCCGGTCGCACCTCGAAGCGAAGGGGGCCAGTCTCCTCATCCCTACCTGCGTAGAAGCGCGGGACCCGTTTGCAATGCGCGCGTCTGCTTTCGGGCTGACGAGTTTCTGGATAACCATCTGCACGGCGCAGACGCCGATTGGCTACGCGAGCCTGCCAGGCGTGACTTGCACCGCTTCCCGGTTGTCTACAGTAAGTGGAAACACGTTGCAGCAGTGCGCTAATTCATGCACAAGCAACACCGCGTGCAGAGCCTTCGAAAGTTACACTTCCGGCTGCTATCTGTACAAC